>CM031241.1:537939971-538173595 GCA_018340775.1 Taxus wallichiana var. yunnanensis | reverse complement strand
ACTCCTTATGGGGTTGGTGCCTCACTAAATTTGAAACATATCAATAAAAAATATTGTGTTTTAGTAGATTTTCTTCCCTTGAGGGTTTCCCACTTATATCTTGTGTTCATGTGTTGATTCTATGTTTCATGGTTGCTTTGCATCTTTGATATTTGATGGTGTGCACACATTAATCATTGGATAAGTAAATTTATAGTTGTTTGAATAATCTGAAATATGATTTAAAGTTTTTATTAGGACTGATTCAACCTCCCTCAGTCTATTGTGCTTCTAACATGGCTCTCCCTTGCTCGTCATCTCGGTGGGGCTGCTTGACTCTCGAGGCACGCACCCATGGATTCGGTTGGAGCACTCGCCACCTGCCCCCACCACCTTCAGAAAAGTTCACCCCATATTCCTCTTGACATCTCTCCCACGCAAGTGGCGGTTGAAAATGAAGAGGAGGACCCTTCTGGCTTGGGTTGGGACATACATGATCTTGACGAAGGTCCTTCTATGTTCTAGGATGGCTTGATGATCATGACCCCTGCAATCTTAGTATCTTTCTATGCGATGACTTGACATTGACTTATTATTTTGATGTATTCCCTGGCGCCGCCTAGTGTGTTTCGTTTCTTCTAAGGCTTGACCTAGTTTGTTTGTGGTTTTTGGGTGTGCTCTCATACCGCTTGCTTTTTGTTGGAAAAATCTTGTATCATGTTACATTTAATATAATATAATATATTTTTTATGAAAAAAATTAAATGGATAAAATTATATTAATACATTAACTAAAAATTGAAAACTTAAAAAATATTAAAATGAAAGCAATTGATAGCATTTTTACTACTAATTTGGGGTGAAAACTATAATATCTTATTGGTGCATGAACTAATGTTGCTTAATATTGTTAAGAATAGTCTTTATTTTATATATACATTTAACTAAGCCTCACTACGTTTGATTGTTGTTATTTTATAAAGCGACCAACCTAAATTTTTAATGACCATTTATTTATACATGTTGATGCACCACTATATTTTGTATTTTGACCATACATCTCAATACACTCGAACTAGGCCATGAAAAGAAAATTATGCTAAAGCTCAAGTATGTAGGAGTATGAGGATTGAAGAGGAAATACAAATAATTTAGAATAATTTGTATTTTATGCGTAAATATTTAAAGATGATATTATTAATATGGATTCTTATGAAATTAAGAAGTAAAAATATGGCTATAATAACCATTAAAATAAAACTAAACAAAAATTGTTTTCATTTTTCCTATTGTTATAACAAGTGAATTCCAAATGAACAAGTAAATGTTTACATAATGAGAAACTTGTCATCTAAACCCAATCTTGCAATCAAAATTTTCATCATCTTCTCCTAAAAATAAGAATCATATAGCCCAAATCTCTTAGAAAAAGCATTTTAATCTTATAAGCGTTGGTAACTTTTTCTCTAATTTAATTTGAAGGTTTCATTTTTGACACAACAACATGCATGTCTTTTGAAGTGGAATACAACTTACAACACGCATTGAAGTAATGCCTTAAAGATTTTTATTTTTTTGTGAAAATGATTAGTTATTGCTCAACCATACATGTTTGCAACAAAATAGAAAAACTTTTTTTTGAAAATGATTAGTTACTACTAAACCATACATGTTTGCAAAAAAATCTTTTGGATTTTACAACATTAGCAAAAGTACTACAAATGATAGAGTAAATCATAAACAAAGGGAAATCAAATACATAAGTATAGTAAATCATCTTCTTGAGGGAGTGCCGCCACATTTTCTCCATAAGGTAATGAAAATGCAAAATACCATAAAGTTGTCAAAGTTCGGTTTGATAATGTCTAGAAACAAAAGCTTCTTTGTAGAAAGCATCAATGCACACTTTTGTGAACCACCATGAAATTGTTTTCCTTACTTCAAACCCTAATACGATCTCAATACTTTTTAAATTAGTAAAATATGTTTGGATTTAGGGGCATGTATCAATTGAATCCCCTTAAGAAAAATCTTAAAAGTAACACTTGATACAAGCCATGAAATAATATAGTGTATGCAAGTGTCCCAACCCTTATCTTTTTTTTGATGAAAAAGGATCTTATATTATATTAATGCAATAAGATACAAGATAGCTTTCAACAAAAAAGGTATGAGAGCACGCCCCAAAACCACAAACAAGCTAGGCCGAGCCTAGAACAACAAAAGTCAAACTAGGCCGAGCCTAGGAGAGTACAACAAAACAAAAGGCATTGCCCAAAAACACTTAAAAGGCACTATCAAGCAACAACAGCAAACATGTCCGAGGCAGGCGGATCCTGATCATCCGGCCACCCCGAACCAGGCATCTCGATCTTTGCAGCGTCAGAATCTCCCATCCAAATAAATTCTTCCCTTGAGTCCACTTCCCCATGCGTAGGAATGATGAGGTTGAGGCGAGGGAATTTGTCAGATGATGGTGGGGGGTGCGCAAGGGTGCCAAACGACCTAGTGTGAAGCAAAGGTGATGTGAAGGAACCCCAACTCGCTATTGAGCCGATGAATGCGGAGGAGAGCCCCACCCATGTTGCCAGGTGGCGAGCCCTAGCCATCGCCGGTGAGCTAACGAGTGAAGCGGGAGCCCGACCACGTCGCCAACAACACCGAATGACTATGCTAATGTAACAACCCATGGAGAGCTACAGTGTGATTGAAAGCACGTCACCGAGATCGGCCGACCGACCACCACAGTCAAGGCAAGGAGCGCTTGGTGGGAGACGGAGGCACTCGGCAACGTTGCATGGGGCTTCCCCAATGGCGCAACAGGGTCTGGAGGTGGTCCACCTCTAGTGCCACCTTGTTTGCTTGAACTTGAATCAGGCACATTGGAGATCACCATAGATTTATTATAAATTGAGAAAGATTGATCAATTGCAGAATTAACAAAGAAAAAATCATTTCTTTCTTTCCATATCCAAAATAAAATCTCCCCTCTGAAAACATGCCAAATCTGGGTGAACATAGGCAGAAGTTTGGGATTATCTCCCAAGAGGATATGTTGCCAAGTGAAACAATGGGGCCATGAGGAAAAAAAGAAAGAATGGATCCAGTTCCAGGCAATTCGAGCTTTGGGACAGAACTAGAAGACATGCAAAAGTGTTTCCAGATGCCCACAAAAGGGGCAATTGGGAGCCGAAATCCCAATTTGAAAAAGACGAACCCTAATAGGAAGACCTTGGTGTAGAATACACCAATTTTGGGCTCCACACATATAGTCCAAACAGTCTCAAATCATCTACCCCAAGTAGATGAGTGGCGTGATTTTGGCTTTCCAACCAAGATCATGATACTTTCAATACCGTGATCAACCCTTATCTTTCAATGGATGCAACAACTAATAAATATTAGAATGTTATCTAAATATGTGATTTCTACTTTTGAAATGAGAATTCTCCTTGAAAAATAAATTCTACTCTTTATGACTTCAATATCAACTAGATATTACAACTAATTTCAAGTTATAAATTTCATGTGTCCAAAATATACTTGATGGACTCTTATATTTGTAAACTTCTTAATTTTCAAATTAGGACCCTATTAGTGTGAAAGATAATACATAATGTGAGGGAAAGTAAAATATAAAGGAAACAAACCCTAAGGAATTATAAAAACAATCGGTAGAATGTCCCAAAAAGTAGTGACTTGTTTTGTACATAATATGATTCCGTATAATAAGAATATGGTCACTTCACAAGACTATGGGAAACTCTGGGAGGAAATAAAAAGCCAAGGGAATGAGATAAATAGGGACAACTAGGAGAGGAAATGAAAAGCAAAGGGAATGAGATAAATTAGGAAAACAATTAAAGAAAGTGGAGTGGAATGGGGTTAAACAAGGTCGAAGTTGTTGAAACTCATATGAGAAACAAGACAAACAAATTGAATGTCGAGCAACAACATAAGAACACATATCAATAAAAGCCTAACTTAACCCATAACCAATAAACACACAAATTCACTAAAATCAAAGTAATTACGTAGCTCATACCAAAATTAGGTGCCTAGAACAATCAATTTTAGAAAAATTATTCATAAAATATTCGTACAAAATATACATGAATTTGTTAGATTTCTTAAAATATACCTTTTTAAATAGAAAATTTTATGTTTTTTCTTAGAATTCCATACTATGCATATATTTCCCAACTTCAATTAAAGAATATTCTTTAATATATGTATATTCCTTAATAAATACTTATTTGAAATTTCAAAGAATCATTAATAAATTGTATTGCACATTATCTTAAAATGATCATTCGTAAAAATAAATTTAAAACATTAGTTTAAAATAATCACTCAAAAAACTAAATTAAAAATTGTTAAATAACATTAAATAAAATTAAATACTCACAACTAAAATAACTTATAAATTCTTTTTTTTTAATTAAAATAATTTAAATTTAAATTTATTAAAAGTAATTATGAGTACTCACACGGAATAAATAACTAAATCTTATATATTAGTTAATCCTCACACTCCTATTCCTTTTACTTCTAAGTTTTAGGGATATTAATCCTCACATTCTTTATTTTATTTGCGAAATTTTGTTGCTTGATTATTGTTAAATCATCTCAAACTAATTTAATATTTCATTTGTCTCAGGATGTGAGGACCATTTTTCAAAAGCTTTGTATGTTTTTGGCGAGATCGGAGCAAATGACTATTTAGATGCGACTATGCTTTTGAGGCCCTTGTCACAGATACAGAGTTTTACTTCTCCCATTATAGATAATATTCACGCAGCTCTAGAGGTAACATTTCACTTTATACACCATCTTTTTCTATTTAAAAATTGTTTCTATGATTATATTTATATTAATGTGTATCTATTGTGAAGGTTATTGGGGACAATAAATTTGTATCTAAAAGAAAAGTGGTAGGTTGAAAGACACACATGACTCATTTCAAATGTAAACCCCTAGAATTAAAGATCAGTTTTAAAATATATTGATTAAATTATGGTTAGTTGGTAGAATGTTCCTTAAACTTTCCCCTCTAGATTTACCAATAACCACCCTGATGATCCATTTGTTTATTTTTTATTTTGCGCAAAGACTTCAACTCTTGGCATACATACCTTTGCACTGACTCTATATGCTGAGATTTCAATATGAAATATAGAACTGAAATTTTGAGTTGCTTCCTTAAAAATCTTGTGGAGAATACATAATTCTCTTCTCCGAACAATCCTAAACCCCACTATTTGGAACTCTTGTTGCACATCCACATATCTATGCCCATTAAGTTGGACTTTGAGCATGGTTATATATTTATTTTCTACACTGGATACCTTTGCAAGTGTACCATCAAAGGCTAATCTAACAACCATCAGTACCTGATTTGGGTCGTCTTTTGAACTTGTTGGACTGAGTATAAAACCAGCCATGGAGAAAGAAACATTATTACCTCAAGCAAAACAATTAACTCTTGAAAATTATCATCAAGCAATAAGGATATTGTATAGAAGTGTACAAATTGTATATGATCAGCTGTTTTTTAAGCTCTGCCTTAGTGCTCCATGGTTGATTCATTTTAAGTACTCTTATTTGGTCAAGTTTCTAAAATTGTAACCGTCATTTCAATTAATGTGTTTATTTATTTTTAAGTCTAGGAGCTTCTTACCTTGGTCCTTCACGTCCCATTAACTTACTTTTATCACTTAACCATTCCCTTCCTTTTATTTTCAAGCTCTTATCATGGCATATTGAATAATGATATTTCAGTTTTCTGTCATTAATTTTCCAAAAGGTTCAAATGAAGTTTTAACACTGTCATTCCTTCAAGCAATACCATTTATATTACACTATGAAGAGAAGGAAAATTCTAATGTTGGCTGCATGTTAGTCTTTCAATACCCTTTCCCTTTCACCTCTGGTTAAACCTAGGTTAAATCTCAATTGGGTGTGTCTGGCTGATTTATAATAGAGTTAAGCCGCAATAATTTTTTATTTTGTTTTTTCTTTGTAAATGAAGAATTTATTGTGTTTGTTTTGAGAATGTTGATTCAGAGATTTATTTTTGATCGTTTACCTTGCATGGTACAGTATCATCAATAGGTTTTCTTATTTAGTTTACTTGTTGAATTTGCAGGCTCTCATACAACAAGGAGCTAAAAACATTCTAGTTCAGGGCATTCCACCTTTAGGATGCTCCCCAGCAGTCCTTACATTGCTTAATCCTCGCTCAAGTGATCTTGATGATAATGGGTGCCTAAGATCATATAATCAGCTTTCACAAAACCAAAATTCCTTATTGCAGCAAACAGTTCAAGAGCTAAGCACAAAATATCCAAAGGTTGCATTGGTGTATGCAGATTATTACAACATCGCTATGAATATTCTCAACAATCCTTCTAAAAATGGTAAGAAAGTTACTATTTATCAGTTTGCAACAGTTAAAAATGATATTGATCTGATGTAATGATGTTTTTTATGCAGGTTTTGAAAACACATTCGAGACTTGCTGTGGAAGTGGGGGTGGAAAATACAATTTCAACCTCCTTGGTATGTGTGGCATGAATGGGAATGTGGAAGCTTGCCGGGATCCATCAAAATTTATTAATTGGGATGGGATACATCTCACCGAGGCTACCTACAAAATTGCTGCCGAGTCTTTGTTAGACTTGATCCCAAAAAGTTGTTAAAAAGTCATGAAGAACTTTGGGATAGACACTTAGAAATTTAGAATGAACATCATCAACATGGAAATTATGTGCTATAAAACCAGCATTGTTTTATTTGATTACAATGGGATTTTGCATTTATATATTCCAAATTGGAAGGGTGTATTTATATAAATTCTATGATTGTATGAAGATCGAGAGAATAAATAAATTGAGAGTATGCAAAAAAAAAAATTGTTTGATTTTGAATAAATGATTATGTTGGTTGAAATTTCACATATAACATACTCGACATATAATAAACAATGTAAACATGTCACTTATGTCATAAAACACGCTGAAGACACCGTCAAACAAAAGAAAATATTTATAACCATGGATATACTACTGTGATTTATAATATTATCAATGGATCCCTCGTGTTTAGGAGGACACAAAAGGTTGGAAGACTAACTCGACTATGTGTATGTCCTTAATTTTCGCACATGTTCCCCTTCAATATGAAATTGATTTTTAAAAACACGTAAGGCTTGAAACTAAAGTTTCGCCCCCTTTTTAATCTCAATACATCCGGTAGGTTAAAACATTCCTACATCACCGTGCCAACAAATTAGGTAGGGTTTTATGGTGAAAGAATAATAATAATAATTAATTTTTTTTTTTTGTGAAATTGACCTTACCCAATCATTACCCACCTCCATCAAATTAATTGGATTAGGATTTCACTAGAAACAAGAAGTAGTTTACCTCAATAAGCATAACACTTGTTTATAATGATGCTATGAAGAGGGACATACGATTTGGGTCTATCCTAAATGTGAGATCAATAAATAAAGGAATAAAGGAAACGAATGCCAAATTCACAACTTTTAAATCTAATTTTTGTTAAGAAACCATATATTATGAAACAATGAATATGCGAAAGTAGAATAACAAAATAATAATTTATAAAGATAGAGATAAATGAATTATACAAAATACCAAATATGTAAGAGATGAACACCAAATTTAAGTGGTAAAACTCCAGCCAAGTGCTTAGGAAACATCCACGGTGCAAGATATCAAGCTTTATTAACTCAAGATGAACATATTACATGTGAACTCGTTATGAGAAACTTTAGATCTCCACAATAATATATACACCTAATTGGCGAAGTACAGTTTAGGATTCCTCCTCCTAAAAATAGAGTGGAAAAACACCATTAGGATTTTCCTTTCTAAAAATAGAATTTAGTTGAATTCATCTTTCTAGAAACAAGGGATTGACTCCTTAATTTTTTCTTTGGGGGCTCTGCACCTAAACCCCTGACCCCCCACCGGGGGCTACATAACATGTTGTCACCCCCTCGGAACCCCCGTGCGACAAGAGTGGGGGGCAAGCCCCTCCACTCCCCTTCAAGAAGTGAGGTACAAACTACGCCACAAAGGGATCCAAAATTTAACTTTGTTGGCACATATCTAACAATCCCAACATAAATTTACCCAAAGTACCCCTTCAGAGTCATTTGTTAACCATGGTTTCAACTCTAGTAACTACTGATTCCTGCCATAACACTAGTGTTTCACTAAACTTGGGCAACACTAATTGTAAACCTTCACCAAACTTTGTCATAGAAACTAGGTCAATGATATTCATTTTACCGTGATGGGTGTAAAATTGTTAGGAAGCACTCCATATCTCATAATTAAAAAAATTATAATGGGGAGAAAGGGCATAAATTCTTCCTTTTGATTTTTTGAAATGGATAGTATGCAACCTTTTGAAAAAGTGAATTGTCCACTCCAAATATATTAGACCGTGACATTTCTTGCTCATTTATTGTGAAACCTTCACTTGAATTAGATGGATACATCCATCTTCTCACATACAATAAGCTTGATTAGCCTTGAATTGCAAGCAAATTCTAAAGCTCAAGTATCTTTCGTAGAAGATTAGTTGTTCACATTGTCTAACAACGTGGTTGGATATCACAAAATGTTAAGCAAGTTAAACATCATCTGCAAGTTTTACAAGATACTACTCTCTCACACCACTATCATATTACTTGTTCCTTCAACATTGATTCCTCATCATCCACATAATTTTATATTTATTTTAAGCTCAAACCTTTACATCTTTGTAAGTTTCATGAAATTGAAAAACAAAATGAATCTAACGTCTGAAAAGAGAATGACAAGTTTTAGGAGAAAGGAAAACTTGAATTTTCTGTAAGGTTGTTGGGTTTTAAAATGATACTATTAAGAAAACCACACTGGTCGGGGACAGAAAGTCCCTTCTCTTTAATGGGAGAGGTTCCCTTATTGAAAGCAAGCAACAAAATTATATACCAATGTACAACTTTCAATGTGTGGATTCCTGATACTTTGAAACGTTTTATGCCCAAAGATCATCAATACGAAAGAATGGAAGAATAAGGAGATGAGGAAGGAAGAACATAACAATACCTTCAGAAATATAGATAGTAGAGTATAACCTTATACGTATTGAACCAGGGAGATGCGAGTATCATCATTCACTTTCATAACCAATATAATTCCACGAGATTTGAAAGTTCCTAAAATCATATAAACAAGAACACAAAGTTTCCTATCATAAAAGATGGATGATTCCCAAATATTCAGACAAGGAAAGAAGGAATAGTAGAGGAAGAAAGGGGAAAAATTTGTATTGATTACTTCGAATCTATTACCTTTACAGAGTACCAGGATCCAACCCTAACAACAACGTGGAGAAGCCATTAAATAGTTTCCAAGAACGGTTACATTCGGTTCCAAAAATGATGAAACTAATTCAAGAAACCGACGCCTGAGCTTCTCGAATGACTCGGCCGTTTCCATGCCCGAGCGTGAAAACCGAGGGACGCATTGAATCGCGATGCGTTCATCATGCCTTTGTAAACTTTGAATTCGAGCCATCCACGTGGGAGAGATTTAAACAAAAGCGGGCCTGAGGATGCCTTTTGCATTTTATGTCTTTTAGAGAAATGGCACTTCGAAACATTTTGGCCCGCCCACCCACTTTTGATATGGGCTTGACACGTGGCTTTACTTGAGTGGCGACGAGTCGCGGGTCACTTTTATAATTTTACCTCTTTTCAACGCAGGCTTAAAATCTCAAATTGCTCTGCCGACCCGACTCCCTGCTTTGACTTTTGATGCGGGCTCAACATTTGATTTTATCCCTTAGCATGGGTGGGGCCGTGGGTCACTTTATAACTTTCGACGACCCGCCTTCACGCTTTAACTTTCTGATGCGGGCTTAATATTTGACTTTATCCCTTATGGAAACAAAGCCAAAATTCCCAAATTGCTCGAGGGCCCGCTTTCCTGGCTTTGACTTTTCAACGACACCGAAACACAAAAGGGCCCGCCTCCTATTCATGCTTGAAACATGACCACGTGTCCTTTGCAGGCCAGTTCAATATTTTTACGTTTTTTACTAAGTCCCCTTTTGTTTGACGAGGTCATATGCCTGACCTTGGACACATGGAGGCTCAACGCACATTTGGGACCTGCCTCCAGATTTTTCCTTTGCAGTTGTGCCAACCGACACATAGAGGCCTCCGAAACCCTTCTATACTTATCCGATTGATGGCCAGCTCTCGCCCCTTCTTTGACTCTGACCATGTGGCGAGCCTACGCACACTTGAGGACCTACTCTTGATTCTTCCTTTGAAGTTACATTGAGGAGACATGTGGAGAGCTCCTGGTTCTTTTATACTTAGCCGATTCGAGCCTCTTTTGCCCACTTGACTTCTATTGAACCCTAGACAAGTGGAGAGCTGGCGCTCATTTGAGTTTCCTCTTTGGATTCGCCTCCTGAAAGAGCACCAAGCTGACGCGTGGCTCCTTTCACCGGTCCTGGACTCTTCAACAACCGACTCTATCTCTCCTTTGACTTTGACCATGTGGCGAGCTGGCGCTCATTTGGAGACTGGTCCTTTGGTCTCACTTTTGAAGTTGTGTCGTTGAGGCACGTGGAGGCTTCCGTCGACCCTCTCATACTTAGTCAATTAAACAATCGACTTTGTCTCTTTTTAACTTTGAGACACGTGGAGGGCTGGCGCAAGTTTGGGAACTACCCTTGGCTTTGACCCTTGAAGTTGCATTGATGAGGCACGTGGCGCCGTCCACTGAAACTTCCATACTTAGCCGATTCAGGCTTGTTCTGTCTTCATTTTGGACCTAGGACACGTGGAAAGCCTGCGCTTATTTGAGGATTGTCCCTTGGGCCTTGCTCTTAAAGTTGGGTCATTTGCACATGTGGAGGCTTTCACTACCGCTTGAAACATGGCCACACAGGATCCTATCAGAGATGTCCACGTGTTACCCATGGATGTTGGGGAAAACTTGACAGGAAGATACGCCCATCATTCACGAGAAAAATAACAAGAAAGGGAAAACCCCACCTTTACACCCAAATTTCAAATTTTTCTCCATGGAATGAAAAACTGTAAACAATACCAGGCTTGACGTGATCCATTACTCCAAGGTACCGACTCAAAATTTTAAAAACTTAACTTCAAAAGAGGGGAATTTTGAGGGCGACAACAACTAGATCTTTCTGGGGATGACTTGACAGAGGAACGAGGCAAGATCAAGAACCATAGAAAAACTCCGGGAAAGCATACCAGTACCTTATCCATTGGGCAAATAGAGTCAAAGGAAAACCAACACAAAAGACAAAACACATGAAAAGAAAAAAACCAAAAGGAAAGATAGAAAAGAAAACACAAAGGAATGATCGAAAATCAAAACACTGTACACAATATATATAAGGATTGCTTAGTCACCTAGGACTTGAACAACTTCAAATACTACCCACTATAAGGAAGTGGGAGAGGAGATCCATCCATATAATCCAAATAGAAGGAATTTTCTCTAAAGAAAGTGTCTAGATTTTAAAAGGACCAAGCCAAAGAGAATCAAACTTACCATGCCTTCCTCGAGGCTCATGTCTTTTGTCCCACAACAGAACAATGTCTCCTACTTGAAAATCTATGGGTCTATCTTTCTTGTCAAACAAATATTTCACCCTCAGTTAATGAGATGATATTCTATCAAAAACCTCTAGCTTGTCTTCATCCAACACGGAGATACATGATCCTCTTGTCCAGGAACTAGTAAAACTTGAATCTTTAATAGCCTTCATTAAGTGCAAAGCTAGTAATTCCACTTATCTGCGTAATGAGCTTCAATACCATACACCACTTGAAATAGAGACATCTCAATTGCTCTTTTGGGTGTAATTTTTTCTTCCCGTGAGAGCATCATAGAGCTCTTGTGCCAATTCCTATGAGAGTCATTGACAAGATTTGAACGTTGGTTACCAAATTCTTATTTGTTGATTCTTCTTGTTCATTCCCTTGAGGGTAGTAGTCTCGAAGAGTGAGCAAGGGAAATTCCATAAACATAGCGAAATCCATCATCGAGAAGAAGACAAATTTGAAGCATTATCGATCCACAATATTGTTTGGTACCCCAAACCTTATCAATATGCTCTCCTTAATGAAAATACACACCACCTTAGAAGTATTGTTTTTGACTGGAATTGCCTCTACCCACTTAGTGAAGTAGTTTGTAGTAGTTAGTACGTGAGTATGTCCAACACTGGAAGGTGGGTTAAGAGTTCCAATGAAATCCAATCCCCACATTGAAGAGATCATCAATCACTACTAGTTTTAGTGGCAAAGCAGCCAACTTAGGTCTCCCAACAAAATTCTGACAGGCTTCACACTTACGTACCCATTTTGATGCATCTCTGAAAAATGTAGGCTAATAGTACCCAACACAAAGGATTTTATGGGCAGTGACAACAAAAGAGAAATGCGCTCCACATTCCCGATCATGAAAAGCTGAGAACAAATTCTTTTGTTGCTCCTTGTCTACACACTTCAAGAATCTTCCATCTATGCCTTGCTTGACCAAGGCATTCTCCCATAATACATATTGTGCAGACCTTAGCTTAATAGCCCTCTTTTCCTTGGTACTAAAGTGGGATGGAAACTCCCCATAAGTAAGAAAATGTGCAATATCAACATACCATTCATCTTTTGAACTGAGGAAGAGGACGACAGGAACATCAACTTCTTCTTTGGAAAACTCTGCATCAGCTCCTTCAATAAGCTCACATAAGCCCTTACCCTAGACTAGCTTAGTTGGCTTGATATAAAGGTCATATTCTTGAACTTTTGCTACCCAATTACCTCTCTTAGTTCCAAACTCTTGTTGTGTAAGAATAGACTTGATGGTTGTATCAGGTACAAGCACAACAAAGTGAGAATTAAGAATATAAAAATGAAACTGCTTAACAGCTTTGACCACTGCAAAATCATGTTTCTCCATCATAGTATATTTCAATTCATGAGCTTTCAAAACATAGCTCATGAAGGCAATTTGAAGTTCATGATCCTCAGAATTCTTCTGAGTTAGCACAATAACCAAGGTATTCTTTGTAGCATAGCAATAGATGATAAAATCCTTGTTGAAATCGGACATGCTAAGATGGGAGTTTTAGCAATGGATTTCTTGATACCTTCAAATGCTTCCTTACCCTTGAAGTCCAACAAAATTTTTGCTTTCCTTTCATCATGTGAGCAATGCTCATAGTCAGTTCTACAAAATCAGGAATGAATCTCCTCAGGAAGCTAATCTTACCAAAGAAAGAGTGAATAGCCTTTTGCGTGTTGGAAGAGGAATCTGCTGGATTTCTTGAACTCTTTCTAGATCTATCTTGATTCCCTCTTTGGAGACAATATGCCCCAGCAACTTGCCTTCAGTGACACAAAAGACAGACTTCTTTGGATTGAGAGAAACTCCATGTTATCTCAGTATTTCGGAGGACTGCTTCAAGATGTTGAAAGTGATTTGCCCTTGTTTTGGAGAAAACATTCAAATCATCAAGGTGCACTACAACACACTTTCCCTCTAGACTACGAAAATCTAGGTACATTTCCCTCTAAAAGGTGGCACCAAAGATTGATAAGACCAAAGGCATTGTCTTGTAGGCAAAGGTGCCCCAGGAGTAGTGAAAGTAGTTTTGTGTTGATTTGGGATCGACTTCCACTTGATTGTATCCAGAGAATCCATATAGCATAGACAACATCTCGAGCACTCAGACAGCTTAAAACTTGATCCATCATGGGGAGAGGGTAGTTTATCTTCGAGAGGCCTCGATTCAAATTCCTGAAATCCACACTGATCTGCAAATCTCACCATTCTTCTTCCTAATAGGCACAATGTTGGAAATCCATGTTGAATGATGTCTAGGGAAAATAATGTTTGCTTTTAGTAACTTCTGGATCTCTTGAAAAATAGTGCCAGCCACCTTGGGATTATATTGCCTTTGTTTCTGTTTGAACGGTTTGATCCCAGGTTTCAGAGGGATAAAATGTTGCATCTCCTTTGGCTAGAAAGCCTTGAGATCGTCATACGAATAGGCGAGAACATCAACATACTTTTTTAGCAGATTTACTGCCTTCTTCTTCTCCTTTTGAGTGTAGCATTTTCCAATGTTCACCATCTTGGGTTCATCAAGACTCCCAATAGTAATCTTTTTCATATTCAACAGATCGCGAGCTCCTTGGAAAACTTTAGACTTAATGTACCTATCATGATTATCAAACAGGATATTCCAAACTCACTGCACCTTTATGGATCTTGTTACCTTTCAATTTGATGCACGACCATCTTGATCCATCTCTTCCTTGATATCTCCTTCATTATATGATATACACTCTCTAGGCAAGGTCTCACTTCCTTCAAAATACAACTGGTCAAAATTATCCTTAAGCTCCAAGAATGAGAGCAAGTGTTGATCATCATTGAAAACCTACTAGTTATTTGCATTATCTGGTACACTGGGCCTATGAATCATTTCAATGGTAAATTTCTCCTGAGAGAAATTTGGGTGAGGAATTAGCAAAGACCCTGAGATAGCTAGAGAATCAGCTCTAGTGTTCCTTTCTCTTGGCACAACTTCAATGGAGAAAGCATCAAGAAACTCAATGGAATCCCAGACAAGATTCCTATAATGCTTCAATTTCCTATTCTTCACTTGAAAATATCTTTGACTTGTTTCACAATCAGCTCTGCATCACCACGAGCACAAATATTATTCACTCCCATTTCTTTTTCCATGTTCAATCCAAGCATGAATGCCTCATATTCAGCTGTATTGTTTGTATTTTCAAAACAAATCTTGAAAGAAAAAGGATGAATGTTCCCTTCTGGAGAGGTTAGCACCACACCAGCCCTAGAACCAGCTAAAGAGTAGCTTCCATCAAACTTTAGAGTCAAAATGCCATTGGGGTCATGAATCGATCCTTTAGGAAGCCTTGCCTCATCTTGTGACATGATCATGTAGTTACCATGCCCTGTATCCTCATACAGTATCTGTGCTTTTGGATCATCAGTCTTTTACACAATGTATTCAGTTTGTTTCTTAGGTAGCAACTTCTTCATTTTTCCATTGACCGGGATCAAAGCATGTGGCCAATCCATTTGAATTTCACCTCCTACCTCCTTACAAAAATTTCTACTCAGCAACATCCCATATGAAGGAGGAATATCAACTACTAGAATGGTGGCTAAGACCTTTTTCTCTCGAAAAGCAAAAAAAGCTATTTGTGCATCTTTAATCCTTCCAACCAAAGGCACTTTCCTACTTTCCATGTTAGGGTCAGACCCAAAGCATGAGCTACCTTTGCAGGCATTACATTATCTGATGCTCCTAAGTCTATAACACAATTACTGAGTTTATGGCCAGCTATGAGAAGAGTCACATAGAATGGTTCAATTTTCTCATTAGGGGAAGTGACTACAGCCACAAGGCTTGATTGAGGTGAGGAAGAGGGGGTGGGAAAAATACCTTTAGAAGTACTGGATGAGACTTTGGATTTGGAATTGACAAAGTTTACCATTTTAGCAAAAGCTTTTGGATGGGTTTGGTAAAACTCGCCTCTGAAATTTGGATTTTGGTCTTTTTGAGGTGATCGATAACATCAAAAGATCCAGGAGGTAGATGGGGCATCATTTCTAGAAACTTGAGAGAATTTTTCTTTATCGGTTTAGGATTTGAAGGAGAAGGAGTTTTGGAAATGTATAGAAGGAGGAGGATTAGCATTACTCACCTTTTGTGTGGAGACGGTGGGAATATGAGCTCCTCTTCTTGCACCACTTTGGAATAGTTATTGGAAACTCCTTGGACTTCTTAGCGGGATGCACCACTTTTTCTTTTCGTTCATTTTCTCCCGAGACATAACAACAACTCACTATTCATATCTACCACTCTTTCATCATATTCATCTTCATCATCCATACCTTTAGTGGTGAGGAAATGAACTTGAGATCCACCAAGCTCCTCCAGTTCTTCATCAACCTCTTCTTCCTCGGTTCTTCATAGAGTTCATTACACTCCTCCTCCTCGCTTTCTTCAACTTCACAACTTGCATTGATTGGAACCTTGATGGGTGGGCCTTCAATAGCTAATTTTGTCTGAGAAGCATGCAGACAGTTCCTGGGCTGAATTTTTTTCATTGGAACATCTTAGTAAGTAGTATGCTAAGCCAATTATTTCTTGAGAGCAATGAGATCATTTGTAATCTTCTATACCAAATGATTTGAATTGGCTCCAGGGGAAGAGGAAGAAGAAGAAACTTTAGACTTGGAGGATTCTCTTTTCAGTTTACTAGACATGATTAACTCATCCTCAACACTGATAGCCAAACATTGATCAACATCCAAAGTTGCAAGGTTAGCTCTCCTTAGTGCATAACTCACTTCAGGCAACTGGGCATTGAGGAAGAAGAACTTTTGGATTTGATCCACTGGACGAGTGTTTTGTGAAATTTTATTAATTAGCTTGTTGAATTTAGCCACAAACTCCCTCATGGGCTCAAATGGTTCCTTCTTGATATGAGAAATTTGTGCTAACAGAGCATGCACATCTTCAGTAGGTTTGAAACGTTGCTCAAACTGAGTTGTCATGGTATTCCAATTAGTGGTCGTCCCTAATAGGGAGATGATAAAACCAATTAGCAACATTGTCTTCTGCAATGTCTCCACAAAAATCCTAATAGAGACATCTTCATGTTCAACCCCAAGAATCCCACATGCAATAATGAAGGTTGCAATGTGTTCATTTGGATGAACTTTCCCATCACCCCGGAACTTGGGAAAACTTTTCCTGTTACCACTAGGTAACTCATGCAATGGCTGAGGAAGAGCAAGAGGCCCAACTTGTTGTCCCCAAGAACAAAGGGGTGCCATCTTTGGAAAATTTGACTGAAGGGGAACTGAAACACCAACAAGTATCAAAGCACAAAGATTAGGACTGAGATGTTCCTGAGGAACGCTATCCTTGGAATTCTGTCTTTAACAGAGGTGTGCTTGTAGAATGAGTTCCTCTATTCCTGGAAGAGAGAATTTTTGTTGCTCCAGAAGTTGAAAATGGCAATCCTCAACCCTGAGATCTTTCTTCCCATGTGTATACCGTAAGTCGCTGAGAATTTTTTTATCTTGAAGTTGTTCTTTTAGATGTTAGAGTAGGTATTTACCTTAGCTCACGTTCACCTAGGTACTTTATCCTCACCCACTTATGTGTGTGGATATTTATTTTATCTTATTTAGATATTAGGAGATATTATCTAGTTCGTAGGTATAGTTCTTTCCTTGATCTATGGTATTGACTAGATTCTTGATGTATAGTTCTCTCCTAAATCAATGGTCTTGACTAGTTCTTTGATGACTAGTTATTTCCTTGATTTATGGCTTGATTTATGACCTTGATTTGGTTCTTAGATTGTTATTCCTTGCTATTTAAGCGAGGCCCATTCTCAATGTATTGCATTGAGTTCCATAATAATATATGATATTGTTTCTCATTTGTTTGCAAAGGTTTTATATAAAGTTATTCGACCAAATTGCTTTCATCTTATTAATCGTGGTGTTTAATTAACATCTGTGTTCTTGGCTTGATACGATCGGTTATCATTCCTTTCATGGTATTAGAGCTAGAGATTGTTGTTGACATCCATCTGTAAGTTTTATTATGCAAATAAATTCATTGTATATTCATATATTTGGGATTTGGTCATATTTTGTTGATGCGTATGTTTTTATGCAAAATGGAGGCTTCTATTGGATTCGGAAGGTGGGAAAACCCTAAGATCGGTTGTAAGCTCGACCATTTTTGGAGGCGGTCGTTCTTTTGGGTTTTTGTATTCTTTGAGGAAGCACACCGAATGCGCCTTGGGATTCATTTTGTAAAGAAAAAATCATGAAATTATTTTTGGTTTTGTTGGATCTCTCGAGATTTGCACAGGGAAATTTTCAGTTGCAGCGCATCTGTCTCGGTTTACATGCAGGAAGGTTTTGGGATCTTTCCTTTTTTGGCGGGGTCCACGAGATCATGCATGTTTTTACTATTTCGGGCAAATCCGCAAGTTGCTATTTTCGGCAAATAAAGGTCACTGTCTACACAGTCCAGAAATAGTAATTTTTACCATAAGAGGCAGTTGGATGTGACTTTCTCAAAAACACGAGACACTCCCTAGAATAGTAAGTTGAAAACACCCATTACTGATCCTTAGCCCTTGGTCATAGCAGAAAATAGTAAAAAGCTTGTAACTTTTGATCAGTAACTCGGTTTTGAGTGTTGTTTTTTAATAAAAGTGTTTGTTTTTTTATGATCTTTCCATTGGAGTTATTTATTTTTAGACTTTCACTATAATTATAAAGTGCCAAATATGGAGGAGTGTTGTAATCAATTGTGGATGCAATTTCGGCTAATTTGAGCCCGACGTCCTAAATTTTTGGGAGTTGCAGTTTGTACCTATCATGGATTATGAGAATGATATGCTTTTCTCTCAAGTATGTGGACTTCAAGAGGATATTGTAAAATTTTGGAAGAAAATAGATCGCTCAAGAAGCGAAATTCTCTTCCTCAATCACTCATTCACGAGAAGGATACAATAATACACTTCTGCTGAGAACAAACTTGCTAGCCTCTGACATCACCATCATATTGTGGACAACCATATCCATGCTCCTAGTCCACTTGCAACTATTTCTCATGAACCCACTAACATTGATATGTCTATCTTTGAGTCTCATTCTTTGCTCTTGAAGCTCATACACCTCTGAAGATTATTCTGCATGCTCTTCCACATCTGTGCCTATTACGGTACCACATGTTGTGTATTCTATTTCTTCTCAAATTGCATGGATTTTTTGAGAAGCATACCACTTTATTCGGATCTCGCATGCTCTCATTTCTATGGGTCTCACTAGCGAGTCATTGCTTGAGACATTCACGGGGTATTGTTTCCTCTATTCCACATGTTAAGTGGAAATCTCGTCATGACATTGGTTTTGAGCGAGATACTTCATTGGGATCACACATTGATAGAGCTCCTTTTTTGTTCGCTCGACTCTTTTCAGGATCATGAGCAACACATGAGTTCTACGCCTTCACTCGAGGCTTGAGAAACTACGAGATTTCAGCTATCGACCATGATAAACTTGACACACATTCGATCTTGCTATTTTGTATGCACCCATTGTGCATTTTGCACCAAGTCATATGCAAAGCATCTTCTTCATCCATCCGTGTTGATTTAGGGTGGATATTTGATCACTCGTGGTGGCAACATAGGTATTCGTTGAGAGAGGACTCTACAGCGTGGCTCTTCCACCATTCGGCCTCTTGCTCCACTTTCTATACCTTACGCATTGTGATGCTTCTTGTTTTGAGCATTTTCTTTATCATGTGTAGTGTACCTCTCTTATTTGTTGGGAGATTATGTATCAGTATTTTCGACACTTTTCGCATGTTGACAATATCTCTTGTGGGGGATCTATTATGGTGAAGTCCAGTGTTATTTTGTTAGTGTTCGAGTAGTTGATTTTGGGCAACTCATACAGATTTGTAGCATCCCTCCACCCATTCAACAGTATGGGAGGGTGTGGTGTTGATCCTGCTTCTTCGGGTTTTGTGTCCTTGCCTTGTTACCTTGGCTTTTCTTGGATCGTGACACTCTGGATTTTGTGTCCTTGCCTTGTTGCTTTGGTTTTTATTCTTGGATCGTGGCACACCTATTTGCAGCAGTTGATCAAATTATGTTTGGTGTTTTTTTGCACTTTTGACATCACTCCATTGATGATCTCATTGGACTGATGGAGCTATTCTAGTGAAACACAAGTGTCGAGTTGTTTTTGAGTTTTGTGATCGAGCGGTGGATTCGGACCAATGTGCACACCAAACTTCTTGACATTATCGAGTTTTTTTTTTCGCTAAGCTTCTTAGGATGCCTTGGGCGTGTCTTTACTCTCTTTACTTTGTTGTTATTGGTTTTGGGTACCTTGCGGTGTCCTTTTTTCCGAGTTATTGTACATGAGTACCTCATCAGGCCTAGTTGTCGGGACTCATACTATGGACATGTCACTTCTATTTTGGCCCCTAGCTTCACTTGAGGGGGGTGTTAGAGTAGGTATTTATCTTAGCTCATGTTCACCTAGGTACTTTATTTACCTTTATTGTATTTATCCTCACCCACTTATGTGTGTGGATATTTCTTTTATCTTATTTAGATATTAGGAGATATTATCTAGTTGTTAGGTATAGTTCTTTCATTGATCTATGGTATTGACTAGTTCTTTCCTTGATCTATGGTATTGACTAGATCTTTGATGTCTAGTTCTCTCCTAAATCTATGGTCTTGACTAGTTCTTTGATGACTAGTTATTTCCTTGATTTATGGCTTGATCTACGACCTTGACTGGTTCTTAGATTGTTATTCCTTTCCTATTTAAGCAAGGCCCATTCTCAATGTATTGCATTGAGTTCCATAATAATATATGATATTGTTTCTCATTTGTTTGCAAAGGTTTTATGTAAAGTTATTCTGGCAAATTGCTTTCATCTTATTGATCGTGGTGTTTGATTAGCATCTGTGTTCTTGGCTTGGTACGATCTGGTTATCGTTCCTTTCATTAGAAAGGGATCCGTTTAAAACAAAATCCCAGTGAATATCGCCAAAAACTATTGGGTTTTAAAATGATACTTTTAACAAATGCTGCTGATCGAGGGACAACAAGTCCCTCCTCTTTAATGGGAGAGGTTCCCTTACTAAAAGCAAGCAACAAACTTATATACAAATGTACAACTTTCAAAGTGTGGATTCGTGATACTTTGAGACATTTTATGCCCAAATATCATCAATACAAAATAATGGAAGAATTAAGGAGATGAGGAAGGAAGAACATAACAATACCTTCAGGAAATATAGATAGCAGAGTAGAACCTTTTACGTATTGAACCAAGGAGATGCAGAGTAGAATCATTCACTTTTATAACCAATATAATTCCACAGACCATTGAAAGTTCCTAAAATCATATAAACAAGAACATAAAGTTTCCTATCATAGAAGATTTATAATGATAATTTATCTTAAGATCCGTGTATAAGCAAGTTAATGTTGCCTTATTGAGACACGTGGGAATCTATTGGCACACTCATTTGTAACACTCAAAAGAGGAACTCACGGATCCCTAAATCTTCATAAAGCTTATACACATCAATTGTGTAACGCCTTGATTTTTGTAAGCTATCATGGTAATCACTTTTCATGATGTTGTAACTATAGAAATGAAGATAAATATGTTAAGATATATCTTTTAATCTTAAAAGGAATGTGTTACTAATCTGGACCCTTGTTTGCTGTAATTTGTTTACTTGGGACGGAGGTTATTATTGCTTGTGTTTTGCAAAATGAGACAACAAACTTGTTGTATGTTGATGAACTCTTGTTGCTGATTGACAACACACCTTGAATCAATTCCATTGATCCAAGGTATGATGGGGCCTTCTTGAGATCGCTTTGTCGATTTACTTCTAAATAGGAAGGAAGTCTGAAACCAGACTGAAGGTTGATATAAATGTTGCAACACCTGATTTCGGTATGTGTTGAGCATAGGACAAAACGTCCTGCATTGTGTTGAATGTGAACGCCAATCGGTAAGACTCGTTGGAAACTATTAATTAGACGCTATGGAATTAAATCCTAACCTATAACTATGTTATAACCCATAGCCTAATTACTACCCTACATGGATTTTAAATTGCATGGGATGAAAATTGATGCAAATCCTAATAACTTATGAACTAGGTGAACAACCTAGCTATGGACTATAAAATCCTAAACTATTACTAACCTATGGAAGGGGACTTATGGACCCATGTGGATGGAAAACGGATAAGAAGGGAAGGTTAGAAATTTATTAGGACAGTAAATGAAGTCCTTACAAGTTTCAGCGCCAAGTTTGGCGGGAACAAGGAAAAGTTGGAGGTATTCAACTAGCTAAGTAGCTAAGGAAGAATTGCAAGCAAAAATTTGAAAAAGAAATTCGCCAAACCTGAGTCGGCGGTGGCGTGAGGATTGAGGAAAAAGCAATGCATTCAATGCATTCAATGATCTTGGTCTTAGCGACCAGCTCGCCTTGGAAAGAGGATAGAGGAAAAATTTGTTTGTCATTGTGTTCATTCGGGTTTTTAGTTGCTCTGCATTTCTTCCATGGTTCTGTCGAACCTGCTATTATTTTTTAAGCTGTTGCTATTATTTGGAGAAGCCACGGCTATTTTTGAGCCTGTGGGAGTTAGTGGACTGTTGGGTAAGCCTTGTTGTGGACGCCGTGGAGAAAAATAGCTCCAGTGGATGCGGTTTTCTTCGAACCACAAAAGAATTACAGGCATGTTGAGCCCTTCTCCTTAAACCATTTGCTTTTGTTTAAGCGTCTCATTAAAACAACCCTGCTCTTATGATGGGTGTTTTAGTTAAATAAAGTTGTTGAATGTTTGAAGTGAATTTCCTAGTGGAATCATTTTTCTTTTTGATGAATACGGTTTGGGTTTTTCTTGCAATGAGAGTAAAAGGAATGGGATTTTCCCTTGCTGTATGAGTTCTTATTTTGACAGTGTTGGGTTTCCTTTACAAAATGAGTAAAACAAATGAAGTTGTCCTTGTTGTATGAGTTTTGTTTTGACAGTGTTGGGCATTTGCTTCTATTACCCAATATGGGTTCGATTTGATGAATGTATTAGCTATACGAGTATTGTTTTCTGAGTTCTGTGCGTGAAAACGATTTGGGAAAACAAAATCGTGATAATGTTGATGAACTGTTGTGTGAGTTATTTCTCCTAGTTGCTTTACATTGCATTGAATACGATTTTACCTGGGACAGAGAATTCATTTCATCGTCTTACCCTTGCTGGTTAAAAACGTTTTAATATTTTCTTGTGAAATGAAGACCGTGACTGGGTTTTTGGAGAAAATAAATTGTTTATGAACTGAACTTGAATATTTGAGGAGTGAGTAAAATGTATTGATATCTTTCTTAAATCTTTTGAAAAGTATATAGATATATATATATATATATATATATATATATATATATATATATATATATATATATATATATATATATATATATATAAGTAACAGAGATGCTTATTCGAACTCCTTCAATGTAATCGGCTGGAACTGAACTTGAATAGATTCTTGTTCTTGTAAAAAAAGGGGGTTTTCTTACTTATTACAGCGAAATGATGGTAATATATTTGTTGTACTTTTACTCATTTCAGACTAAGCTGGGTATGACTGTTTTTAGCAAACACGTATGTTTTATATATATAAATATATCCAATTCGCAATCTAAACTCTTTGTTGTTTCATCAAGACTGAACTGAAGTGGAATTCTTACTTTAAATGTTTGAAAAATGATTCCTTTTACTATTATGATAAGAATCATGATTTCGTAGCTAGCTGTACATTCTTGCTTGTTCAGGCCTAGCTGAAATGTTTGTTTTTGGTGAAACATTTTGGTTATAAAACTAGTTGTACATTCTTGCTTGTTTATATCTGGACGAGAAAGTCCGTTGAGAGAAATATATGAAAGGAAATGATTGCATTTTGAGGTTCTTTTGGTACTAATGCTTACGGACCAGTTGCAATGAATTCTGGTCAACTTTCTGGAAAGGTAGATAGTGGGTTTTGAATACTGAAATATATTTATTCAGAAGGAAACACACTAGTGGATCAGGTCTGTTCTAACTAGTGAATATTTGGTTAGACAGTAGGAAGAGGTAATATGATCCTCCTTTTATTCGATTATTGATTTTAATTACTTCTCTTTGGACTGTTATCATTGATTGATATCACATCTGGATTAAATTCTCAATACAGTTATGATGAAAGGAAAGAGAGTGTTGGATGGATAATTTGAAGTAATGTTCATTTCTTCTCTCATACAGTTGAAATCTATACTTGTTATGGAATGAATTTTGTACTGCCTTGGTATAAGCATCTGCATTTAATCATTTGTTTACTTTCTTCTGAATTGAAAGAAGTATTATTCTGTTGTTGAATTTTGAGGATTGACACCAATGAGTTCATGGTGAATGACTACTTTTCTCTTCAGCGTTTGATTGTTTGAAATTAGACGAGTAGTATGAAAGGAAGGGAAAGTGGTTCTGTTGGAAGTCTTATTAAAATTTATTTCGTGAATCCTTTCTTTAACTATTGTAAGGGAATGGAATTGATAGCATTTACATTGGAACAACAATATATACATAGGTGTATTAGTTCTTACAGATGTTTTAATCTGGAACTGTTTGAAGGAAATTACTTCTTGTAGTAATTATTTGGGAAAAATGGGTAGTAATCCTTTTGTCTGATTGGGATGGTAATTAGATGATTGGGTTGTTAGGCTGTTCATCCTTATCAACACTTAATTCTTGGATGGTGTTCATCTCATATTTTGTTTACGTTTCATAAAAGCAGGGTTCTTTTATTGAGACAGTTAATTAAAAGCACCTCATTTTAATGACAAGTGCTTAATATGCTCAGTTCAATGAACTGACCCGTGCAAGTAAATTTTGCAGATGGTTCTTGAGTAAAAACGAAGACATGGTTGTTTTCTGATACTTCTTCTGAATAGCTAAGGATGGATCGTATTTGATAGCTAATATTCCTCTACGAGGAAATGGGAAAAGAAGAAATTACATTCTTCTATCCTTATGTGTTGTAATGTTGTTTGATATAAATGAAGTCTAGTTGTTGGACTGGTAATTGTATAGATTGTAAATCTTATGGATGAATACAAGGAAAAGTGTGATATTTAATGGCTGTATCATTTGAAACCGTTTGAGTAAAATTGAGAATATAATATTATTCATTGATTGGGAATTATTCAAATGATAGTGGATAGATTTTAAAAAGGGCATAATATCTATTCTTTACTGAAATACAACTTTTAAGTTGGTATGTGCAATTAATTCGTACTTGGGTTAATATGAAATTTAGATTGACATTAAAAAGGGTTTAAATGAATATGAACTCTTAATTGAATGATATTCGGGATTAGTTATAAGCTAAGGAATATCAAATAACAAAGGAGTAGCTGAACCTTGTATTCGGACTTCGTTAATATCCTCGAAATGTTTAAATTCAGAAAATATTAGATATGGGGAAACATATCTATTGTTAACAAACCTTAACTGAAGTAAGGTTCAGGAGGATAGCTGAATACCTTCTTTTAAGAAGGGACCTCGTGTAAATGATATCTAATAAGATGGAATTCTAAATTTAATTACAGTTGGGAGTAAAACTTGGTTAAGTTTAATAGGTTGAACTTACTACGTTAAGTTGTAGTGGACTATTAGTCCGAAGCTTAAAGAAAGGAACCAAGATGGAAATATACGATCCTTCGATATGGAGGAGTAAACGTATATTAAGCTATAAGACAAATTGAGTCTCTCTTAGCTATATACAACTGTAATGAATGACGAGGTTAAAGGATCAGCGCGGTTGCTGAAAATTGATCTTAAATATTAAGATTATAATCCAATCACTCGAGCTGGATGTGTACTCCTTGATGAGAGGATTCCGTGTAGGACTTGGCATACGCCAGGCTGCTGAATATGGTGTCTTCATGAAGGCGGGGCCTTCATGACGACACAATGTTGTAGCTGACATGTTACAACGCCCTCCCGAATCAAATCATCAAGTTTACATAAGTTGGGACTAAGTTACTTAGATGAGGATAGGAATGTGATCGCGTATATGGAGTGACTCCAGAGGACTAAAGGTAACTAGACACACGGAGTCACCTAGGGATGACACAGTATGTCTGCGTACCTTTAGTTACCATGAGTGCCTTCCTATACTCGATCATATTGCTAGTTGGGGTTAGAGCTTGACCTTAGACGGAAGGACTGACAGAGATCAGGAAAGACCATTCTAGATAACAGACGAAGTGAGGTGAAGGACGTATTCCATTGATGTGTATAACATCTAGGAATATGATCATGCAAAGCATGTGAAAATCTTTGGCCAAAGTATCGCAAGTTGCTGGTTGCGTTGTCCTAATCACCTAGTTTAAGAAGCAGGATGTCAGATGAATATCAGTAACAGATATTCAGATAGGCCTCTTAAATGGATCACTTCGATAACCGGAAACGGTAAAAGAACCCTGTATACTTATTATACAATGCATGGATTAACATGAAGGATCGGTAAGTCGCCGAGTCATGAAATGAGAGATCGCTGAAACTCCGAGCCATAAAATGGGAGATCGGTAGTTCTTCGAGTCATTTACAACATATGGTATCTGTTATATGATTGAATGGCATTGAATGTGTGTTCCATATTGTAAATATGCGAACAGAGAACATTGGTTTTAAAAAGAAATTGTGTGATCCGAATTACATTAATTGGACAGAGAACAATTATTAAAACTTGAACGTGTGTTTGAATTACATAATTGAGCAGAGAGAGAATGGTGTAAAAAAAAATAAAAATTTCCCTTGTTCTAGTATCTTAAAATGAGGATGTTACAAATTGGGGCATCCATTAATATAGATTTGAAGCACTCAATTAAGTCAAGAATTTAGCTTCCCCATTCCCAAGCACACCAAGTTCCTCACTCCAAAATCTTAGCAAGAGCACAATCCATATCAAACATTATCAAAGTGGTTCAAGTTGTCAACTAGATGCATTCATATAGATGTTGCATGCTAAGTACAAAACTAGGTTTGGTTTGAGGCCTCTTGAAAGTATTGCCGAGGTAGGTTGTGCACAAATTGTACTTCAACACAAACACTAACCTTTCAGTACGGTCTTCTACCCATGGTTAGGGATTTGGCACAATTTAGCTAATTACATATGGTTTTGGGATTGTGCAACAACTAGGGTTTGATAGCGAAGTACATCTCCAAGCTATCGAATGACTCATAAAGTTACATAGTTAAATTTCATAAAGGTCCAAGACTGTACTTGAAGGTCTAGGACCGGATTATACACCTAACTAAGTTGTACGGTCTTGAACCAAGGCAATTTCATATCATAGTATTGAAACCTAAATGACTTTAGTCTTTGTACTCCCATATTCTACGATCCATGTACCCGGATCTCTCTTGTACAATCTTGTATAGGTAAGTGCATATCTCCTCTAATGTGTTAGTTCTTGTAGCATATTTTTTTATCACCATTTACAAGTATTAACGTGTTATTTTGATATTGTATGATTAAAGTTGGAAGTTAATTAATCAAAATAACCCCATGTGACAAACCTTACATTCCTTTTTTGAGTGTTGTCTAGACATATCCATAGCATAAAATCCATAAGGTTACAAATGGTGTAAACACTTTATACTCTTTATATCATGGGTTTAACATGTTGTAAATTCTATCAATTGAAAACAAAATTTAGTCGCCACACTTTGATGATGTATGTTATATTTGTATCAAATGCCTCTACAATCTCATAAGAGATAATCTAGAAGCATCAAATAGCAAATATAAAATAGCTATGAATTTACATTTTCATTTAATTACCTCTAAAAATCAAAAGCTTTAAGTAAATCTAAAAGAAGTAAACATGGAGCAAAAACAATCATGTAGGAAAATACCTCTTCAGTCTAAGGTGCGAGACAAGCTTACATATCCTTTTTGAAGATACTCATTCAAAACATTCATGTAACTATTATATAATTGAAATCAGAATTACTGAAGAGATGGATAATGTCGGACAATGGAGGTGGACAAAGGTTGCTCATGAGATGGGCATGTATGAGTCTCACGAATAGAGCTACAATGAGTATTGAGGTATAATCTCATGGAATGTAAGCAATAACAAAGAAGAGACGCGTGTTGTGCATGCCTTCTAGTGGACAACACCAGTTACAACCGAGTGGAAATAAACTAATGTGCACAAGACGAACACATAATAAGAAAATGAATGACGTTTGGAAAAATGCAAGTCAAGGGCGATAATACCTGGAAAATATCTGGACTATATAAAGCATACGATGTAAATAATCACGACAAATATGAACAATAGGATGAAAATCATATGACAACACGCATACAAAATAAGTTTTATTATGCAAATAAATTCATTGTATATTCATATATTTGGTATTTGGTCATATTTTGTTGTTGCGTATGTTTTTATACAAAATGGAGGCTTTATTAGATCCGGAAGGTGGGAAAACCCTAAGATCGGTTGTAAGCTCAACCATTTTTTGAGGCAGCGATTTCTTTTGGGTTTTTGTATTACTGTGGAAGCACACCGAACCGCTTTGGGATTCACGCCGTAAAGAAAAAATCATGGGATTCTTTTTTGGTTATGTTGGATCTCTCAAGATTTGCACAGGAAATTTTCATTGCAGCGCATCTGTCTCTCTTGTTATATGCGGGAAGGTTTTGGGATCTTTCCTTTTTGGCGGGGTCCACGGATGTCGTGTGCGTGTTTTTACTATTTCGAGCAAATCCATGAGTTGCTATTTTCGACAAATAAAGGTCACCGCCTGTCTACATTTCTAGAAATAGTAATTTTTACCATAAGAGGCGAGTTGGATGTGACTTTCTCAAAACACGAGACACTCCTTAGAATAGTAAGTTGAGCAAACACCCATTACTGATCCTTAGCCCTTGGTCATAGCAAAATAGTAAAAAGCTTGTAACTTTTGATCGGTAACTCGGTTTTGAGTGTTGTTTTTTAATAAAAGTGTTTGTTTTTTCATGATCTTTCCATTGGAGTTATTTATTTTTAGACTTTCACTATAATTATAAAGTGCCAAATATGGAGGAGTGTTGTAATCAATTGTGGATGCAATTTCGTGAGCCCGACGTCCTAAATTTTGGGAGTTGCAGTTTGTACCTATCATGGATTATGAAAATGATATGCTTTTCTCTGAAGTATGTGGACTTCAAGAGGATATTGTAAAATTTGTGGAAGAAAATAGATCGCTCAAGAAGCGAAATTCTCTTCCTCAATCACTCATTCACGAGAAGGATACAATAATACACTTCCTGCAGAACAAAATTGCTAGCCTATAACATCACCATCATATTGTGGACAACCATATCCATGCTCCTAGTCCACTTGCAACTATTGCTCATGAACCCACTGACATTGATATGTCCGTCTTTGAGTCTGTTACTGCTCTTGAAGCTCATACACCTACGAAGATTGTTACTGCATGCTCTTCCACATCTTGTGCCTATTAAAGTACCACATGTTGTGTATTCTATTTCTTCTTAGCTGCATCGCTTTTTTGAGAAGCATACCACTGCATTCAGATCTCGCATGCTCTATTCTATGGGTCTCACTAGCGGAGTCATTGGCAGACATTCACAGGGTATTGTTTCCTCTATTCCACATGTTAAGTGGAATTCTCGTCATGACATTGGTTTTCAAGTAGATACTTCATTGGGATCACACATTGATAGAGCTCCTTTTTTGTTCGCTCGACTCTTTCTGAGGATCATGAGCAACACATGAGTTCTACACCTTCACTCAGGCTTGAGAAACTCTGAGATTTCAGCTATCAGCCATGATAAACTTAACACACATTCTGATGCTTTTTGTATGCACCCATTGTGTATTTTGCACCAAGTCATATGCAAGCATCTTCTTCATCCATCCGTGTTGATTTAGGGTGGATATCTGATCACTCGTGGTGGAAACATAGGTATTCGTTGAGAGGACTCTACAGGGCATGGCTCCTCTACCATTCACCTCTTGCTCCACTTTCTATACCTTCCATTGTGATGCTTCTTGTTTTGAGCATTTTTCTTTATCATATGTAGTGTATCTCTCTTATTTGTTGGGAGATTCTGTATACGTATTTTTGACACTTTTCGCATGTTGATGTATCTCTTATGGGGATCTATTCTGGTGAAGTCCAAAGTGTTATTTTGTTAGTGTTCGAGTAGTTGATTTTGGGCAACTCATACAGATTATAAGATCCTCCACCCATTCAATATAGTATGGGAGGGTGTGGTGTTGATCCTGCTTCTTCGGGTTTTGTGTCCTTGCCTTGTTACCTTGGCTTTTCTTGGATCGTGACACTGGATTTTGTGTCCTTGCCTTGTTGCTTTGGTTTTTATTCTTGGATCGTGGCAAACCTATTTGCAGGTAGTTGATTGAATTATGTTTGGTGTTTTTTTGCACTTTCACATCACTCCATTAACAGCCTCTCAGTATGGAGCTATTCTAGTAAAACCCAAAGTGTCGCTTGTTTTTGAGTTTTGTGATCGAGCAAAGTGGATTTAGACCAATGTGCACACCAAACTTCTTCAAGATTGTCACGAGTTTTTTGAGCCGAGCTTCTTGGGATGCCTTGAGTGCGTCTTTACTTCTTCTTACTTTGTTGTTACTTGGTTTTAGGTACCTTGCATGTGTCCTTTTTCCTAGTTATTGTACATGAGTACCTCATCAGGCCTAGTTGTCGGGACTCATACTATGGACATGCCACTTCTATTTTGGCCCCTAGCTTCACTTGAGGGGGTGTTAGAGTAGGTATTTACCTTAGCTCATGTTCACCTAGGTACTTTATTTACCTTTATTGTATTTATCCTCACCCACTTATGTGTGTGGATATTTCTTTTATCTTATTTAGATATTAGGAGATATTATCTAGTTGTTAGGTATAGTTCTTTCATTGATCTATGGTATTGACTAGTTCTTTCCTTGATCTATGGTATTGACTAAATCCTTGATGTCTAGTTCTCTCCTAAATCTATGGTCTTGACTAGTTCTTTGATGACTAGTTATTTCCTTGATTTATGGCTTGATCTACGACCTTGACTGGTTTTTAGATTGTTATTCCTTTCCTATTTAAGCGGCCCATTCTCAATGTATTGCATTGAGTTCTATAATAATATATGATATTGTTTCTCATTTGTTTGCAAAGGTTTTATGTAAAGTTATTCTGGCAAATTGCTTTCATCTTATTGATCATGGTGTTTGATTAGCATCTGTGTTCTTGGCGGTACGATCTGGTTGTCGTTCTTTCATTAGAAAGGATCCGTTTAAACAAAATCCCAGTAAGTCGCCAAAACTATTGGGTTTTAAAATGATACTTTTAACAAATCTGCAAATGATGGGGACAACAAGTCCCTCCTCTTTAATGGGAGAGGTTCCCTTCTTTGAAAGCAAGCAAGCAAACTTATATACAAATGTACAACTTTCAAAGTGTGGATTCGTGATACTTTGAGACATTTTATGCCCAAATATCATCAATACAAAATAATGGAAGAATTAAGGAGATGAGGAAGGAAGAACATAACAATACCTTCAGAAATATAGATAGCATAGTAGAACCTTATACATATTGAACCAGGGGAGATGCAGAGTAGAATCATTCACTTTTATAACCAATATAATTCCACAGACGCAAAGTTCCTAAAATCATATAAACAAGAACACAAATTTTCCTATCATAGAAGATTTATAATGATAATTTATCTTAAGATCCATGTATAAGCAAGTTAATGTTACCTTATTGAGACACGTGGGAATCTATTGGCACACTCATTTGCAACACTCGAAAGAGGAACTCATGGATCCCTAAATCTTCATAAAGCTTATACACATCAATTGGGGCATCCATTAATATAGATTTGAAGCACTCAATTAGGTCAAGGAATTTAGCTTCCCCCATTCCCAAGCACACCAAGTTCCTCACTCCAAAATCTTAGCAAGAGCACAATCCATATCAAACATTATCAAAGTGGTTCAAGTTGTCAACTAGCTGCATTCATATAGATGTTGCATGCTAAGTACAGAACTAGGTTTGGTTTGAGGCCTCTTGAAAGTATTGCCGAGGTAGGCTGTGCACAAATTGTACTTCAACACAAACACTAACCTTTACGTATGATCTTCTACCCATGGTTAGGGATTTGGCACAATTTAGCTAATTACATATGGTTTTGGGATTTTGCGACAACTAGGGTTTGATAGCAAAGTACATCTCCAAGCTACCAAACAAATGTCATAAAGTTACATAGTTAAATTTCATAAAGGTCCAAGATCGTACCCAAGGTCTAGGACCGGATTATACATCCTAACTAAGTTGTACGGTTATGAACCAAGGCAATTTCATATCATAGTATTGAAACTGAAATGACTTTAGTCTTTGTACTCCCAAATTCTACAATCCATGTACCCAAATCTCTCTTGTATAATCTTGTATAGGTAAGTGCATATCTCCTCTAATGTATTAGTTCTTGTAGCATATTTTTTTATCACCATTTACAAGTATTAATGTGTTATTTTGATATTGTATGATTAAAGTTGGAAGTTAATTAATCAAAATAACCCCATGTGACAAACCTTACATTCCTTTTAGTTTTGTCTAGACATATCCATAGCATAAAACCCATAAGGTTACAAATGGTGTAAACACTTTATACTCTTTATATCATGGGTTTAACATGTTGTAAATTCTATCAATTAAAAGCAAAATTTAGTCACCACACTTTGATGATGTATGTTATATTTGTATCAAATGCCTCTACTATCTCATAAGAGATAATCTAGAAGCATCAAATAGCAAATATAAAATAGTTATGAATTTACATTTTCATTTAATTACCTCCAAAAAATCAAAAGCTTTAAGTAAATCTAAAAGAAGAAAACATGGAGCAATAAACAATCATGTAGGAAAATACCTCTTCGGTTCTAAGGTGCAGAGTGAGCTTACATATCCTTTTTTGAAGATACTCATTCAAAAACATTCATGTAACTATTATATAATCGAAATTAGAAGTTACGAAGAGATGGATAATGTCGGACAATGGAGGTGGACAAAGGTTGCTCGCAGATGGGCATGTATGAGTCTCACGAATAGAGCTACAATGAGTATTGAGGTATAATCTCATGGAACAGAAGCAACAACAAAGAAGAGACGCGTGTTGTGCAAAGCCTTCTAGTGGACAACTCCGGTTACAACCGAGTGAAATAAACTAATGTGCACAAGACAAACACATAATAAGAAAATGAATGGCGTTTGGAAAAATGCAAGTCAAGGACGATAATAATCTGAAAAATATATGGACTATATAAAACATACGATGTAAATAATCATGACAAATATGAACAATAGGATGAAAATCATATGACAACATAGACAAAATAAGAGCATAGTGTGTGATTTAAATTGATAAATGGGTGAAAAGATGGGATGATTGGAAAACTATGATCTAGAAAATTAAATGGTAGTAGGGTGGTACGTGGATTGTGGAGAGAGTGGTTTGTTATAATACCATGACTCATTCTCCCATGATTGGACATAATGAACTAAAAGTCCAATAATCAAGAGCATCATGACCCTATAAACACCAAGCTATTCAAATGGGACTCATTGCCAATAGGAAGGCATTTGCTTTACAAATCAAAAGAAAAGGAGAGGCGTGATGCCATGCCATTATTATAGTTTTGAGGAAATATGATATAACGTTTATTGGATTTGGGTGGGGGCCAGCGGTGGCGAGACGGCGGCGATGGCATCTGAAGACTGCCAGCCGGCAAATGAAGACGTTTTCTCGGCCACTGCGCCTCCGCGCGAATCCCGAGGAGAATCATTGTGGTCATCGCTAATCTTATTCAAACGCCTGGGCCCCACCCAAACGTGGCGATCATGGCATCCGTCCCAGGGCAAGGAACACGGTCACGTGCTCGTCCCCGTTACACCTAATCTAAGGCCCGCTGCCGAGAACATACATCACATGACCTCCGGGACCCGTGACATGGATTTTGCAAACCGTTTCGTTGCTTGCGCCGCCCTTTCTCCCACCACGTGCGTTCACTTATACACCCGCAGTCGCCGTTCAAATTTGAACCAGTCATAGCCCTTCACAAGGCCTCAAACCCGTCAGAAAAGGGCGCGTAAAATTTTGACATGTCAAAATAAATTCAAAATGTAAAAAATTGTTTGACAATATAGAAGTTATTTCTAACACTCCAAAGAAAGGTTATTGAAAAGACATTTTGTGTGAAATTTTAAAATCTCTACAAACAACAATTACTTGAGAATTCCAAGTTTTGCATGACTCATAGATACGTTAGATAAGGGGTATAAAGAAATTATCAAAAAATAAAATATAATATATACACTAGTTTTATAATATTATTAAGGTCAAATCCCAAGTTTCTAGCAAGTTGGTGATGCTAGCTCAACAAATAGTTGAGCACAACTACCTAAAGACCAAAGATTTAATATTACTATTTAGGGTTCGGGCCACAGGTTAAATTTGACCACCACATGTACCTTTCAAACATTTTTTGGTGACATAATTTTTAAATATTGCCCTTCAAAAATGTAAAATACTGTTATTTTTTACTGTTTATAAAATGCATAAAAGATTATTCAATATATATTTAACTATTGTTAATATATATTAGTATATTTTACTTATAAATCTATATAAAAACTGATGGTCAAACTTAAAATTTGCAAGTCACATGTGATGGTCATTTCAAATATTTGAAAGTATTTTATGGCTAAAATCATGAAAAAAAAGTCTAAAATGTCATTAGATTTAACCCTTGGTTCGAGTGTTTGCTTATGATTTACTCATATGGTTTATCTATCGCCTTGTAATTTTTTCCCATTTTTTTGTTGCGAGAGCGCCTTGAGAGACAAAGAATAGAGCTAGGATTGACTTGCACACAAATATCTACCCACTTGGGAGCCTTTACAACATGATTTGGAACATATCAAACATGCAGAGTGGCCATGAACTTAGATATGGGATGAGATGGATATTTGAGGATGGGGCAGAGCTTGGAGAAACGTATTGAAGTGATCTCAAAGGGTGACTTCAATTCATGACTCGTAATGTAGGGTGTCGAGCAGGCTCTATAGGAGCCACATTGGTGCCAAAGGATGTGATGGTCTTGCAATGGTCTTGATCTAGATTGTCCAAATCCATTTGAGCTCGGTCTAAACAAGTCAAGGGTTGAGATGATTGGATTAACTTAGTTTGTATGAAATGCAGAAGGAGCTCCGGGAAAAGGTAGGTGGTGTTTGCTTTCAAGAAAAAAAGATCAAGTCACTTGAGGAGCTCACCCATTATGACCCTTGCAAAGAAGAACCAAGCTAAGTGTTGAGCTATTCCCTAATGCAAAGGTTGATTGGACCTATCTAAGATAGCATTATGCAGGGAATAGGAGGGGAGCTCGTTATAAAGGGGGTAAACATGAAGATATAAGCTTCTTCGTCCATTGAAATCACCCCTCCAACTTATCATTGGTATCTTCTCTCTAACCATTGTTTAATAGTAGAGATCTAGAGGCCAACTAGAATATTATATTTAAAGTTATGCTTAAGAAAATGCGGCTCAATTATATGTCTAAGGAGCTAAGGAAGAGGGTTGTGAAAATATTTAGGAGGATTATGAAGGGTGTGTGTGTTTAACGTAGTAGTCTAATTTGGTAATACATCATTTGTGTGTAATAGATCTGAATGCATATTGTGCATGAGGTGAAGCTCTTGGCTCTGAAATATAAACAAGAATAACTCGATGTATCTATCGGTGACATAGTTAATGTGAGTATTTAAATTTATGGATACACATTTTCTTTAATTTAGTTGGAAAAATCTAATTTAATGCATTTTAATAGTTAAAATTTACATGGGTTTTAATTTTAGTGGTTTAAATCTAAATGAATTTTTTTATTGAAGTGGTAAGAATTTGAATGGGTTTTAATTTTAGCACTAAATCCAAGTAAAAATTAAAGCTATTTATTTTAGTATTTAAAATTTTTTCTTAATGATTTTGATAAGATATCTCAATGTCCCACGCATTTTATGGTTTATATGTGTTTACTAATCTGTTTGTCTTCTCATCTAATTTCAATTGGTTTTTATATATTATAATTATTTAATGTTTATTCTACTTTGGATGAATTTTTAGGAAATTAGAATATTGTAAATTTGGGCTTTCATTACATCATAATTTGATTATTTTACTAGTTTAAATGCATCTTAATTTTAGACCATTCTGATTATGGGGTCATTTTGTTTAGTTTAATGAATTTTTGCTTTTATTTAAGGTGTCATTCAAATGATACTTGATTTTATTTTTCAACAATTTCTCATTTTAAAATAATTATTCTTGTTTGTATGTTGTGTATACTTGATTTATTCTTGTCATATGAAGTGTAAAATATTTATACTACTTTTCATCATAGAAGGGTTGGTGTAATATTTACCCTTCATAATAAAATTCAGAACCCTTCTTTCAAATTTAGATCCTGCGCTCATCATGGGTTGTCACCCATCCGATCCCTTTTCTTGTGTCGATCATTATTTAAAATAATTGGTTATAGAAAATGTTAAATTTGATGAACGTTTAAATGTTTTTAATGATTTTTCATCGTAAAATACTTGCAAATATTTGAATTAACCATCACATGTAACTTAAATATGGTCATAACTTTTAATATATTTAATGTAAAATATATTAATATATATCAAAATGGTTAAATATTTATATCTAACCCTAACAATCGGCGTATTAAATAAAAATGGTTACATTCGGGCCCAAAATGATGAAATTGATTCAAGAAACCGATGCCTAAGCTTCTCCAATTCCTCGGCCGTTTCCATGCTTGGCGGCAAAAACTGCACACATTGAATTACACCCGCTCATCCTACCTTTGCAAAATTTGAATTTGAGCTGTCCACGTGGGAGAGATTTAAAAAAAGTGGGTCTGAGGATGCCTTTTACATTTTCAACCTTTTAGAGAAATGGAACTTCAGAACATTTTGGCCCGCCCACTCGCTTTTGATATGGGTTTGACACATGGATTTACTTGAGTGGCGACGGAGTCGCGGGTCACTTTTATAATTTTACCTCTTTTCAACTTAGGCTCAAAAACTCAAATTGCTCTGCCAACCCGACTCCCTACCTTGACTTTTGATGTGGGCTCAACATTTGACTTTATCCCTTGGTATGGGCAGGGTCGCGGGTCACTTTATAACTTTAAGCTCTTTATAGAAATAAAACCCAAATTCCCAAATCTCTCTAACATGCCTCGCCTTCGTGCTTTGACTTTCGATGCAGGCTTAATATTTGAATTTATCCCTTATGGAAACAAAGCCAAAATTTCCAAATCACTTTGACGGCCCGCTTTCTCGCTTTGACTTTTCAACAACATCAAAACACAAAAAGGGCTCCGCTCCTCCCTCGGCTGATGTTCAAACATGGCCACGTGTCTTTTACAGCCGCTTTAATATTTTTACATTTTTGACTCAGTCCCTTTTGTTTGGTGGGGTCATATTCCCGACCACGACATGTGGAGGCTCAGCGCACATTTGGGACTTGCCTCTAGATTTTGCCTTTGCAGTTCCACCAAGCTAACATGTGGAGGCCTCCGCAAACCCTTCTATACTTAGCTAATTCAATGGTGGCTTTGCCCTTTATTTGACTCTGACCACGTGGAGAGCCCGCACACACTTGAGGACCTACTCTTGATTCTTCCTTTGAAGTTGCGACGAGGAGGCACGTAGAGAGCTCGCCATTTCTTTTATACTTAGCCGATTCGGGTTTACTGCCCACTTGACTTATGTCGAACACTAGACACATGGAGAGATGACGCTCATTTGAGTTTCCACTTTGGATTTGCCTCATGTAAGGGCACCGAGATGATGCATGGCTCCTCCTTCTGATCGTGAACTCTTCAATGGCCGACTCTGTCTCTCCTTTGACTTTGACCACGTGGCGAGCTGGCGCTCATTTGGAGATTGGCCCTTTGGTCTCACTTCTGAAGTTGTGCCGTTGAGGCACGTGGAGGCTTCCACCGACCCTCTCATACTTAGTCAATTAAACGATCGAATTTGTCTCTTTTTGTACTCTGAGACACGTGGAGGGATGGCGCAAGTTTGGGGAACTTCCCTTGGCTTCAACCCTCGTTGCGCCACTGAGGCACGTCGCGCCATTTGCTAAAACTTACATACTTAGCCGATTCATGGATTGTTACTGTCTTCATTTTGGACCTGGGACATGTGGAAAGCCTGCACTTATTTGAGGACTATCCCTTGGGCCCTACTCTTGGAGTTGCATTGTTTGGATGCATGGAGGCTTCTGCTATCGCTTGAAACATGGCCATGCAGGATCCTATCAGAGATGTCCACGTACTACCCGTGGATGTTGGGGCAAAAATTGACAAGGAAGATACACTCATCATTCACGACTGTGGAAAAATAACAAGAAAGGAAAACCCCACATTTACGCCCAATTTTCAATTCTTTCTCTATGGAATGAAAACTGTAAACAATACCAGGCTCGACGCAATCCATTACTCCAAGTTACCGACTGAAAATTTTCAAAACTTGACTTCAAAAAGAGGGGAATTTTGAGGGTGACAATAAAGGTGAAATACCAAACTTATATATTCATTTCATAAATTGTCTTAGGGAATATGAAAATATTGCGAAGAATTGTAGACATTAAATCATGCACTTTGGGTAATTATCTAGTCCTGATTGCATACTACTATTCATGTGATTCCTAAGTCAGAAAAGTACTAATTAACCCATGTCTTTGGCCACCTTTCTTTGCTTTCTATTGTTTTTTTGGTCTTATACATCCTCTTGTTCTGTCTAACATCTGACCCTTTAGTTTCTCTCGAGTCAACACACGATCGACTAGCCAGGACACCAAAGATCAAGAGCCCCGTCCCCTGCGGTTGGTCCTAACCTCTTTGTACTTTTCTCACCTCTTTTGGGTCATTTCTAGTCATTTGAGCACTTTATCTTTTTGGTAGTCAGCCTTTTCAAGGTTAATTATGAAATTCAAGCAAGGGAATCATATAAATATAAAGTTATGTGAACATAAAGTACTAAACACTATCCATCGCCACTACCTAAGTTTGCATCCAAAGGCTATCAAAGAGCATTCAAACATCCATTCTATTTTTCATCACAAGGACAAGGGATGGTTTTCTCGCATCACACTTCATAGGAGTTCATTCTATTCCACACACACATTTACTACATTTTCTTACATCTAGCTATTTGCTCGCTATCAAGTGTGACACACACAAGAGCCACCTAGGGCACGATTCTACACTCATACATATAACTACATTGGGCCCGAGATGTATTGTAACATTCAATCGTTAGTTCACCATTTTGAAAATTGAGGATAGTCAACCCCTCATTCCACATCTTTCTTTTTTGGGATTTTATGTTTATTTGAGGGTTTTACATGTTCACATTTCATTGCATGTTTCCAATGAGCTCAGCAATCTTAGTGTGAATCCATAGTGACTAAAGGTGAACAACAACGAACCACTTACAACCCTAAAAATTTGGGGTTCTCGATCATTTTCACAAACTCAGGTGCCTATTTCTAATCTATAGCGCCTGGGGTGCCTCGCCCTTCCTAGCGCCCTGTCTAGCTTGATCCTCTAGTTCTGCATTTTTTGGACTTGTGGGTGATGCTCTTACCTTTCTGTTCACTTGGTCAACACATTAGTACTATTCAAAATCAACTGCAAATCAACTAAGTACCTTTTTCTCCTCTTACAAATTAGGGTTTCATACTTTATTGCTTAGTTGTTTGAGTATCATTATTGTGCTTGATTTTCATATATTTACTACTACCATAGCATTCAGATTAGGCTTTATATTTCACATTTTCAACTTAATCATTTTGGTGAACCTGAACTCGATCATCACGCTCCTAGGATCCTCATTCCTTTATTTCTAATCATTCTAGGGTTTTGTCATCATGAGTATTTCTATTAATGATTTCTTGCTCATCACCCTAAATTAAGAGAAAGAGTGAAAATTCTCCTAGATACCACTCGCATTTCCCGATAATATCCATCCTGAAACATTATATCAAACATTCATAGATGCATTCTCTCAAAGATATTAATTTTATGTCCAATCCTAAAGTTGATCTTGCTATTTTTTTGACAATAACCCATCATTGCATATCATGATTCTCATTTATAACATGAGCATACAAAACAATCTGATTATAATGGATTTGAGCTTGATCTTTTCATATGTAATTATTTGAAAAGATTGGTCTTTCGATGTTAATGTTATTAGCCCATCATGTATTTTTCTCCATGCATATGATAGCTCTGTTTTTCCATACTTAGGTCACATTACTCTACTATCATGTTGAACCAAAAATTCTTAACACGATCTTCTTTGTCATCAAATTTCCAGTTTCATATAACTGTTTACTTGGTAGGGCAAGACTTCATGTCATGCAAGCGGTCCCATCTATAGTACAACATTGTTTTAAATTCATACATGAAGGCATAGAATATACCATTCCCCGTGACCGTCACCCATAAAAATATTGTGACCATGATCTTAATACTACATTTCCGACCCAAATAATTGATATTGCTGATGAGCCGCAACCTATGGATACTCCGCCTCATATGCCACCGCTTGAAGGTGTTATTTGTATGATGTATATTGTCTCATCTACACCATCACCTCCACCTGCTACTACTACTACTATGATTCTTTATCGAGGGTTTGTCTAGTCAATGAACATCGATCCATTCCTTACACCTTCACATGAACAACCTCCATTAAGCACGATCTCCATTTACATGCACACTTTTCATCAAAGACTCTTATTGGGAGCACATTCCATTTGATCATACTTTATCTAAATATGTATGCACACATGATGGATTGACTCACCTAGGCTTCACAATTGACGACATTACGCATGTATCTCATGATTCTCATCTCTACAATGGGTATATCTCCATTACCGCTACTTATGGTCTTTGTGTTTTCTATCTCCAAGTATTTCTTATGCGTACTCCTTGCACTTCTCCACTTATACTCCGTCTGTCTTGGCATGATTACATTGGCAGACGTTAAATCCCAATCATATTGATATATCATTTCCTATGCCATTTGGTCGTGTCTTCATTTGCAATTCCTTATTCTTCATATATTCACAAAACCTCACTTGTTGGCATGCATATGGGTGTACATTACCTCTTTCTATGGATGAAGAATATGTTATGGTCATGTACAACTTACGCTTAAATGGTGCCTTGTTTGACCAACCTGACACTATTTCTTATCAAGTTTTAGAACCTTCATGAGTTGGATTTGATTATGATAACGATGAGCTTTTAGATGACATTATTTGATCGTTCTCATCTTTCACACACTTGGGGGTGCATCACGATTATTTTTCCCCTAGCCTCTTACATTATTGTGTGTCTTATATTCTCATCATCCCACATCTATTCTATCACATACACCTAGTGTATCTTGACACCTGCTTGTATCATCATTTCTTGATGAAGCACTCTTGTGCTTGGGTTCACACTTGACTGTTGATGACATCCTATATACATGAACCACACACACACTACACACAAAAAACTTCAAACACTTCTATCATATAATCCTTACACGTATACATCACTACACAATCAATATACTTGCGACTTATTTATCTTATCACATGTATTCAACACCCAAACAATAAATACTTCTCATGCTTATTCATCGATTCGAACTCCGCATATCCGCACTCGACATATTTACAACCTACTACGCACTTTTGTGACATAGCTCTCTTTCACGTAATCAACACCCAAATCTTATACAATCTACACATCTCGCAAATACAAACTCGACATTCTACACAACACATGAAATGTGTCTATAATCAATCTCTCTCACAAACCAATTAACAAGATATACTCAACATATCCCTCAAACATCCAAAACGAAACACTACCCTTTGATGCACTCTAATTACGTGGTCCATACTCGACTTCCGGGGTTTACATCTTAAATGGACCTCATAATACTCACACATTCGATCACTCATTCACTCACTCCCGTATTTACACTCTACACTATGCGCTTTGTGATCACATTTTTCTATTACACACATTTCTAACCATTTCTCGTGACACACTCTCGCTTACATTCATTCTTGATGCTAAGGGGGCATAAACAAATGAACCACGCTACATACAATTCCACTCGTACTCACTCGTGTGGGGACATGCAACTTCTATCATTCACAATGCATTCCATTTTGTCTCATCTACAACATATTGCATATGTTGGTGACACTTAATCTTGCTTACATTTACTTGTTACATGCACATCTTATTACACATTCTAGATAGATATATTGTATGTCATTATCTTTATCATACACACATGCACATTCACTTTCCTTTCTAGTTTTGATTGCAGATTATACAAATCCATTACACGCGATGACGGATTCTTGGTGTAGTACCTATTACCACCCCATCCCGGCTCCTAAGGGCATCCACTTTCATACACTACAAGTGTTATTATTTCATTTTGTTTCATTGCACACTACTTTATCATATTATACATGTTTTGACATATTTTTTATCTTTCTAACATGCTAATGGGTGCTTTATGTGCATCATTTTTTTTGTAGGACTAATTGCTAACATGGTTGTCTATTACATTGATTATTCTTGTTTGCCACTATTTACAGGATTTTCCTTTATCTTGTGCACATACTTGTATGCTTTTGGCCTAGTCAACATTGATTGTCTTATGACATTGTGAGTGGTGTCCTATGTTTGTAACCCAATTTTCGGGTTTACATTATCTTCTTACGTGTTTTACATTATCCGTTTGCATCTTAGCTTACACATTATCTACACGTGTCTTATACATGCATGATTGTATTTTCTTCTACTAACACTTGTTTTCTTAGCCACTTGTTTATATGTGTCTTGGTTTTTACCAAGCACATTCCCTTTCCCCTTGAGGGCTAGATTTTTCGCACAACGGTCACTCCTCGTTTGGGCCACATATTCCTTCAACGACATTGCATGCACCCCAAACAAGTTGGGGCATCATTAGGGTGAATCAGTCACCCCATAAAATGTTATATAGTCATAGTTCAACATAACACTGTTCCAATAAAAAAATATTATCAGTGGAAGACATGGCTCGAGAATTAGACTTGGGTTCTTTATACAACATAAGCACTAGTGCCAAAACCGGACATTAGTGCCTAGGTGCCCCGACCCTTCTCGGGCCTTTGTGACCAGCCCCGGGTTACACAAAATTTTTTCAGTTTAGTACAGCTTTTGGCAATTTTACATAACAGGTTTTACAAGGCACACAGTCTTTAGTACCCTCCATGCATACACGACAATGTCTTTTCTACATTTGCGTTAGATCAAAACTATTCAAAATGGCTCATATTTTTACACACCATCCCCAGTGGTGTTCTACATTCGTGAGAAGTAGTTAAAGGTTGGAGGATGGTACCAGACTATCCTCCCCGCACTTATTCCATTTCACTGTTGTGAGATCACCTGAAAAACTTGTGTGTTAAGAACACTTACAGGATCCTTTTCTACACTCTTTCCTCATTACAAATCAAGTGCACATGTTCCTTTTTCACATTTTTCAACATTTTTACATACTTCTTTACATGATTTTTATACATATACATGTGTATTTGACTTCTTGTTTGTTCTTCTCTTTTACGAGTTCATATGTATAAGAAGCAATAGTCAACCATCACTCAACATCATCAACATCACATACATCGGCGTTGGCATTGAAAACAGGAACATTCACGACATCTACAACAAGTGTTTTCACCCTAGGTTCGTCATCTCATCACTTTTTACAATTTATAATATTTAATTGGTATAAGGATCCCAAAGCAGGCCTAGCATTCTCTCAGGTATACCATTACTTTGGCTTTTGTTGCATCCTTTATCGATGAGACCTTTAAAATTTCTTTTGCATCCCTCATTACCAAATAGTAAACAAAATTTCTTCTACATCTCTCCAGGGAAAATTTTAAGACCCCCTCCCCCAAAAAAATCATAGAAATTGGTTGGCTTAATGCTGGGAAAATTGACTTTCTCGGGGATGGAAAATATGAAGATAATGTAAATATGTTGTCGGTCAGTAGCATTTTTTATGCTATCGGTTGACAACATATATTATACTATCGGCTGATAATATATGATGTCGGCCAAAACTATATGTAATTTTTTCAAAAACATTTTTTTAATGTAATAACAGTTAAAATGACTGGCTCAATGAGAAATTTTTCTTCACAAAATATGACACAAACAAAAAAATCAAAAAGTGATTTTTTGTGAACAAATTCAGATTTCGCTAATTTTGTATGGATGTTTTTTTGAATTTTTTTGATGTTAGCATTTAAAATGATCATCTCAATGAGTGTGTGTGTGTGTGTGTATTTCGGACCTCAACATTTTTGTATGCTATCGAACAATAGCATAAAATGCTACTAGTCAGTAGCATATTTTATGCTACCGACCAACAATATATTTTGTTTTCGCCATTAACATAAAATATGCTACTAGCTGGTAGTATTTTTTATGCTACCGACTGATTGTATTCAGGTGAATTTTACGAATTTCTATTTCACGGGAATGGTGACTTGACCACTAAAATTAACTTGTACCTAGAAAAATTTGGTGGACTATTCCTAACTCCTACCCTAAAAATTTACCAATTTCAAAAACCGTAATATTCGTGAATTAACGAATATTCACCAATAAAATTGTCCCTACATCCTTCATTAGCTAATAATCGACAAAATTTCTCTCGAGGTTGTCATTCCCATATCACAAAACTGGGAGAAAAATAGAATCTTCTAGGAACTGCCACAAAAGACCTATAATTACAGTAGTATCAAACAATGTTTGTTAGGAAACCATAGAATTTTGAAGCAATGAATAAGCGAGAAGTTAAACAATAAAACAATAATGTCAGATGTGCTGAAAATTTTTACTTGATCCAAGTCCTCATCACTCATTAAAAATGCCAAGAAGGGTCTTTCTCAATGTCTTTTCAATCACAATAGTTTGTCTTGGAGAAGGTGACCAAAACTTGTCCTTTCATTTAGTATGTGATTGCTCATTAGAAAACCCAATATAAACTTAATTGTAGATATAATTATAGATAAATGACAAGAGTAATCTGCTTATTGGGTTTGTGTTCTCTTTAAATGCTTTGCTTGCATGATCTCGTGTCATGTTGACATGGAAAAGCATAAATGTTTATCCAAAGATTAATCTTTTGATGAACTTCCACCGGTTGGAGGGTTGAATCGATATAACAAAAAAATGTATAGTATTCTATTATTCTATTAATTATGTGAAGTCAAGAATGAAAACAAATAAGATTATATTTTTGGACTTACACACTTTTTCCCTCTCCATTTTAATACGATACATATTAGAAACACTATTGCACTCCTACAAAAAGCTTGACAATAACTACAGGTCTCACTTGCAAAGGGAGGAAGAGTTCAAATGTCTTGATGTGTTGTAAATGTTTTGCATTACGAAAAACCAAAACCACCTAAAAAAGTGATAACTGAGATGGTCAAAGATCACTTCCACTTGTTGCCAACATCCATAGTTTTTCTCTCAAATTTCAAATAATTGGACCACCATTCACGAGGATTCTTCTTGGCTTACGATTCTAATGAAGATGCATTGAAATATGAACCTCCCCATAAATTGAGGAAAATGGGAATAACAATCGAGACATCTAGAATCGACAAAATACACAAAACGTGTAAAAAATAGCACAAGTAAACAACAAGAAATTTGATTAAAAAATATAGCTTGTACTAGTTTGTTTATAGAGTTTTTTCAAACAATCTATAACCTATTTCAAATGATTTAATGTATTTATTGTGGCGTATTTATGGGACAGAGAATCAAACTTTTAAAATACATGTGTTCAATTTTTTGTAAACCAACAACTATGCATTTCTAATTTCTTTATCATTATATCTCCATACAAATACTTATAGTTTTGTTAGTTCAAGTGTATATATTTTTCTTATTGTTTTCCATTCTATTTCATTAACATACTAATTTGTTTCTTTTTTTCAAATAAATGCATGTATATATTGTTGCAGTACATATGGGACACAAAATCTAACTTTTCAACATACATGTTCAATTTTTCCTTAGATTAATATTGACCGTTTCTTTATGTAAACCAACAACAATGCATTTCTAATGTCTTTTTCATTATATCTGCATACAAATACCTATAGTTTTAAAATATCAAAAAATAACTATGCACGATTTATAGTTGTTTTCATCCAAAGCTTTATACATTATATCATTTTTTTTGCATATTGAAATGTTTTAAGGGTTAGACTTCATGTTTGTGCTTTTAAAAAATATAAATGAATAAGGAAAAAAACTTTAGAGCTTCTAATTGTTTACAAATACGTGTAAATTTACTTACGTCATATATACATGGTGAATAGTTCTATGTGAACGCATCTGTCATTTCATGTTTGATTGCTTACAAGTTTACATTTTCCACCATATTTTTGCAGAACTCCCACTTTATTGAGCATATTTTACTTGCCCATGGAAATAACTTAAACACACGAAGACATTTCTCAATTAATTGAGGCGGTTCAATGTTGACCCTACATTTCATATTCTACACACAACAATGCTTATTGCTAATTTATGGCTTCACGCGAGACCTCGTAAATGTTGTTATAGAACAATCACCAACATTATCTACGACACATAAATGTGACCACCAACATTATCTTTATTTTTTGTTGTCAATTTTGATAGATACAATGGCCATGTTGGGATCTCTCCAACCTGTTACACATTCCAATACCCCTATTTCGAAAGAGAATCGAAGACAATTTCCAATTAAAATGTCCTAGGATTAACTATCCACAAGTCCCAGGGACTTACTTTGCATAGAGCAATTATCGACATTGGAACCACTGAAAGGCAAGGTCTGACATTCACAACTTTCTCCAGAGTTCCCTCACTTGCCAATCTATGCATTTCCCCTCCTTTTTCATTCGAAAGGTACTAAAAATGGTGCACGTACCAACACTTGGAGCAAGAAGAAAGGAGGAGTCAAGACTACTATCACTCAACCAAAACAACATGTCGTAAATACTACCCTCTACTTTGATAGCACCTCCACTACTACTTTACTCAACACTTCTTGTATCCAAAGTGGTAGTGCCATTCAAAGGGTATCAAAAGGCTACCACTCATGATATAAAATATGCAAATGTACGAAGGTCTTCATGTATACATGTTTAGTTTAAATCTCGTGATATAAGATTTGCAAATGCATACAAATTTGTAACAAATTTGAAATATACACATAGAACCTTTCAATGTAATGTTTCATCTATATTTCTACACTTCCACTATCAATCACACCCCTTATCAACATGTTATCGATAGTACAAAAAGGATTTTTCAACAAAAAACCAACCAAACAACCGATGCAACCACTGTCTCAAACATGTTGCAACACTAACACAATTCCCCCAAATAATTACAAACCACATCAACTACAAAAGTAATTAACTATCCAAAGCGGTATCAAATGTATTCATGTTTAGTGCCAAAAAATTGGCCACAAAAGGCTACCACTCATGATATAAAATCTGCAAATGTATGGAAGTCTTCATGTATTCATGTTTAGTTCAAATAAAATAGTCCACAAAACACTACCACTCATGATATAAGATTTACAAATGTATATGTACGAATTTAAAACAAATTTCAAATGTAGAGATAAAACCTTTAAATGTAATACTTTATCTATATTCCTACACTTACAAAATCAATCACACCTATTATCAACATCAACTACAAAAGTAATAACTATCACGTTACATTATAGACATACAATTGTTAATTACGCAAAGGCGTTCCCCTATGGGAAAGGAACTTTTAGACGTTTCTACAAAGTTGATGTTAACTTTGACGGCCTCCCGGACGTTTTCCCAAGGTGATTAATTTTGATGGGCGCGAAATGATGGTTATGACACCTTATTCGTGTTCTCGCTTTTCTGTCTATTTTCAATGCTTTTGATTTCCGTCTATTTTCAGCGATTTTTCTTTAAAACATTACTTTAAACCTCCACTTATCTTTCGGTCATCGGTCTGGATTTTTTCTCGAAGGTTTATGTGATCTATGGTATTGGATCTGGTAATTTTTTTCGCAGTGGTCCCGTATTTTCTTCGAATGGTAGTGTTTTTTCTAATGAATGTCTAAGTGGTTCCATTACTTTTGTTACCCATTCCTTGGCTTCGCGACCACTGTCTATTAGGGTTAGTTCAATGTTTTTTCTTGCAAATTGAATGTGGGTGTGGATCGTGGTTCTGTTAAGGAATCTGTTTCATCTGTTGGAGAGATCGAGGACCTGGCCTACGTTTTCTATAAATACAACAATCAATTTCTCCACTTTTCCTTACCTCTCCCCATCTACTCTTTCTCGATTTATTTTCTCCTTAGCTTTATATTGTTCTTAGCATTTTCATAATTTACAGAAATCCAAATAGGGCGAGGTCGATTGCAGGTTGAGCACAAGATCTCGTGAGTAAACAAAAGACCCTTTTGGTAAGTAACAATTATGTATTTTTCTTCAAAACCCTTGCGTAGGCCTATTTCCCTCAAAACCCGTCTTCAGAACATTAACTAGTGTAAGTATGTTAGACCAATCCCTGTTCAGCGGCATGTAATACTAGTTTCTCTTATCATACGGGATCTTATAGCATGTGATGCATTTTGTTCCTTTGGCACTTATACAAAAGTGAGGCTCTGTATGAATAACCATTATTCAAAACCCTCAAGTTCTGAATGGATTTCAATTCAGGTCACCCCTATGAAATTCTGTTTTGAAATCGCATAAATCCTGATAAATAAATTCTACTGCAAAGCCCTTGCAATGGTGTTTGAACTTTTACCCTCGGCCATGTCCTTATTGGATGCATTTGAGATAATTTTGTGAGGTTTGTATACCCCTTATAATATGAATACAATTTTTTCCAAATATATATTTATCAAAAAAGTAAACCTATGAAAATTATCTCAAAAATCTAATAATTAGTGTGTTTAGCAACCCCTGAAACCTCTAGAAAGCATCATCATTACATGCCCAATCGCCTGTGCACACCAATGGCGCAAATGAGCCTAAATGCATTTTCTCCTAGCTTTAATTCCTCTTCAATTGTGTCCAACAATAGCTCCTATAGGTCTATATCCAGTCATGTGGGAGAACCGGGGCTTATTCTAAGAGGAAATATATGTCCATTGTTCTTGCTCAAGAGTGAATACTGACAAGTGTTCTAAGAGGAAATGTGATGGAAAAGATGAAAGTGGTAAATGTGGAAGTCTTGGAAGGTGCCACTTTGCTCTAAATGACGGTTAGTAGTCTCAGAACAAATTAGGTGTAAAAACTAAATGATCCAAATGGCATAAACTATAATCCTATTTGTGCAAGGGTAGTTTCATCAATTTTTATGAGTTGTTAAAGAAATGTTTAGGAATGCATATATGAAATTGAAAAACTCATATTGCTATAATAGTTGCACGCCCACACTTGCTTCTACAGAGTCATTTATGTCATCCTTAAGCATGGACAGTAGTGTAGCCAATGACAAGCAAATGGTGCAATATCAATCCATTATTCCTGCTCAAGAGTGAATACCTGACACATCTTCTAAGAGGAAATGCTCTAGAAAAGATGAAACTGGTAAATGTGGACGTCTTTGGAAGGTGCCACTGCTCTAAACGAAGGTTAGTAGTCTGTAACAAATCAGGTTTCTATGAATTATTGCTCAGATTTTATTCCCAATTTTGTGTAGTTTATTTTATTACAAAAGCACCATTATACGATCAATGTTTTATGTTCACAAGGTAGCAGAGAGTATACCACTTAGACTAGGATTTTAGGCAAGTAGTTTTAGCCTTCATAACTAATAAAATAGAGAATGGTAATTTGACAAATGAAAATTGTAGGAAGTTGAGAGTTAAGCGGACCATCAGAGTTCCTGCTATCAGTAGAAAACTAGCAGATATTCCACTAGATAAATTTTCTTGGAGGAAATATGGTCAAAAGCCAATTAAGGGCTCTCTGCATCCCAAGTACTTTTCAAATATCTTCAAAATCCGTAAGCTCCATAGCATTCCAATTTTTATTGTGTTTTTTAGTACAACAATCTATAGTTATATTTATAACCTTCCTTTATCATCCTCATTTCTCTTTCGTTGTCTTCCTGATTTATGTTGGGCGATTCAACATGGATTCAAGCTAAATATTGATTCTTCATGTTGTGGTTGATCATTCCTTTGCGCTTTCTAAAATCTTGGGATTGCAATTCTTTTCATTTTTGTTCTCTATCGAAAGTGTTATCTATTTACAAAGCAAAAATTTAATGAACTTCTCAGATACATGATTGGATTGTTAGTTTACCTTATGAAATTAGACATGATTCCTATATCTACTAAAATGTCGTGCAGATTTTAATAAAGAACTATTTTATCAATATGTTTGTTAACAAGAACCTTTTCATAATTTGTCACTTACTTTCTTTTGATATGGCCTCAAAATTTATTTACTTATCTTTGTTCCATCAAATTTTATGTCTTCGAGGACTAGAATTTCTTTCAATGTTTGAGGGTTTAAAAATTCTCAAGTGATTGATATCTTTGTTTTGTTTGCAGAGGGTATTACAAGTGCAGTAGCATGAGAGGTTGTCCTGCTAGGAAGCATGTTGAGCACTCTCTGGAAGATCCTTATATGCTAATTGTGACATATGAAGGAGAACATAATCATTCACGATTGCTTTCAGGAAGTTCAAATCTGGTAGTTCATCCATAGCTTTTTGTGGAGTACCATCCAATCTTGTTTACACAGTTACCTATCCAAGGAATGGTCTGAAGGTAAATCTGTAAGGTCGATATGCTTCCTTTGTTTTGTGGGCAGTAAAAGGTTCATTCTTTCGTGTGCACTTCTTTGAAGGAGCTTGTAAAAGAAAATTGTGTTTGGTGGTCACAATTTATTATGGAGGTATTTTCCCAGATTTTGTTGGGAATTTCAATGAGGATAAAGCCCATGAAATTATAAATAATGTTCAAGGGACAATTGATTTTATTCATACCCAGCAGCAACGTAGATCAGCCAACAGTAAAGTGTGGATGCATAGGGTCATGTTGTCAAAGTTGAAGATTATCAACAAACCCCCTTCCACAACGATATGTTATGGATCCATGAGAGAGAAAAAGGAAAAGGACATAATGATTTTCGATCTCGGGCGAGGCACCTTTGATGTTTCAAATTAGGGTTCAAAGACCTAAAATTGAGGTGAAAGCAATGGAGGGGACATCCATTTGGGAGGCGAATATTTTAATGTTGTAAATAGTAAGGATTTGTAGCTAGAAATATTCTCCTATCTCCCAAAAAGTGGATATTTGAAGAAAAATAGAGAAATACTTGCCCAAATCTAATGAATTGATTGAAAAACCTATGATTCCATTCTCGAACTAGTGAATCTATTAAAAACCTACTAATTTTCTACAAGCACATAAGAAATGTGAGGAGAAGAGAGGTGTTGAAGAAGGGGTTTGAGGGAGGTGCATTTTTCACTTGAGTGTAATTTTTGGTTAAAGGGGTCCAAAAATGGGGAAAATCCAATAGGTTCTATGTTTGAAACCCAACCATATGAATACAAAAAACCTTGTTCTTTGTTCGCGGCTTGGGGAGAAATAGCACTCATTTCTTTTATCTCGCAAGAATTACCTATACTTTGATTGGTAGGGAGGATAACCAAATCCTCTTCACATATTGTTTGGGTACTACATACCACTCTTTTTGCGCATGCATTAATGTCTCTTTCATGTACTACTGGGTATATTGAAAGGACAATTTTCTTCCATGTACCAATTAGTATATAGGAAATTCACATATATATCGTACTAACAATATATAGAACCAATCCATCTCCTATAATTTTTGCAATGGTTTCCAATGGACCAAAGTCTTTTCTGCCAAATATACAAATTCTTTGAGATGACAACTAATTTGCATGGAAAACTTAGGTGAAAACACATTTGGAATTTAAAGAAATATGACATGTTTTTTATGGCTCATACACTCGACATGCTCTTGATGCTAACCAATTGCAGAATTTTGGCAAATCCAACTAAAAGGGAGATTCAATAATCATATTTGGGGTATCGAAAGAGGTATATCCATATACCTATGAAGTTAAAACAATTAAGGAAGCTTACACCAAGAAATATGCACCTCCCTCAAACCCCTTCTTGCAAGGAACATAACAATCATCAACGAATTGATAATAGAGAACCAGTGGATCTGATCATCTGTCATTAAAAGGTATGTATCCCATCGAGATGCTCATTTTACAGTGATTTCTACACGAAAAGCATATTTTTTGTTTATTTTTATCCTTGTTTTGGTGTTTGCTTTCTTGAGCTGTTTTACTCATCCTGCTTAGGATTCAACAATTCTTTCTTGTTTTTGGTTGAACTCTTTATCCTTTCATTAAATATTCATCCCTTAAAACAAAGTTCAAAGGCGAAATAGGAAATCTGGGCTTTGTTATGCCCACATTCAAAATCTGTTGTTACAAAATCAATCACACCCCTTATCAACATGAACTACAAAAGTAATACTATCCCTCTAAATCAAATAACATATATCGTTAAGCGTTCACATTGCATTATACACATGCGATTGCTAGTTGTAAAGTTGTAAAATACAACTAAAGTTGAAAAAAAACAGAAAAACAAAAAAAAAAACCTTTGATTCTAACACAATGGGCCTACCCCAACCGCTCCATCACGGAAGTTAGCTCTACCTCCTCGGCGACTCGACGACTCGACTAGAATTGACTTGGACACCGTGTTTCCTCCACATTAAAATTCACGCGTCTAAGCGTGTAAAATAATTCAATTGAACATTGCCCATTTTCAAAAAGGCTGGTTTTGCAGTCTCAGCTACGGCAAACTCTCATGACTAAACAGTTTTAATATATATACTCTGCTCTATGCTCTCACTGCACATCATACCATCTCTCTTTTTCTTTCCCTGCGATGGCTCTTAACTTCTCTGTTATCATCGCTCTTGCTATCGCCCTCTTTACCAGGCCAGACGCAGGTCTATGCAGATGTCCTGCCCACGAATCTGAAGCTCTCATTTCCTTCAACATCCGTATGGACCATGGAGTTTCTCCTCTATGGTCCAATGCAACAGACTGTTGCGAGTGGGAGGGTATAGAATGCGACCAGCACAATAACCATGTAGTGAGTATTTCTGTGTGGAATGGAATAACATCTGATTTTGGCAAAATGGGAGGAGTTTTATCTGATAGCTTATGCAACCTTCATTTTCTTACATCGATGGATGTGTCGAACATTGGGTTAAAAGGTACTCTTCCTTCCTGCTTGTGAAAACTCTCACATCTGCATTCTCTAATCATAGCCAACACTGAATATTTCTTTTATCGACATTCTCTGCCATATACAGTCAACAATGCATTGAGTGGGATGATTCCCGCTAACATTTGTTTGCTCGCAAATCTTACTTATCTTGATCTGGCTGGGAACCAACTAAGTGGAACCCTGCCATCCTGTCTAGGTAATCTTTTTCTCTGAGAAGCTTGTCCCTTTCAAACAATAAATTTAGTGGTCAAATTCCATTTCAATTGGGAAATCTGTCTTTCCTGAACAACTTGGATGTTTCTTTAAATCAATTCAGTGGTCAAATTCCGTTTCAATTAGGAAATCTCTCCATGCTGGAGGAGTTGGATGTTTCCTTCAACCGATTAAGTGGGAATCTTCCGGCCTCATTTGCAAGGCTGTCGTCCCTTACCGGCCTCTATGCTAATGGAAATGTATTCAATGAAAGTATCCCTTACTCGGCATTGTCATCCTCTATAGAAATTCTCCACCTCTCACTGAAGAACCACCTCACTATTTCAGAGACCATTTTTCATAACCTTACCAGATTACAGGATTTTATCTATCCAATTGCATACTAAATATTAGCGCATCATGGATTCCTCGCTTCCAGCTCAATCGGTTAGAACTAGTATCGTGTCAGATTGATGGTCAATTCCCACCGTGGATTTCAACTCAGTTCTTTTTGGTATCCCTGACATTGGTCGACAACAATCTTGCTGGAGAAATTCCCTCTTGGCTTTGGGACAATGGTGTTTATTCCCTATACGAACTAAATCTCTCTAGGAATCATTTGCATGGGCGCCTTTTTCCAAATGGTCCATTTGATCGGATGTCAGTCTTGGATGTATCCCACAATGAATTGAGTGGTTACATGCCATCCCTGTGGCCTTCTTATCTAAATGTACTTATGCTTAATGATAATTTGTTGATCGGCAACATTCCTCCTAGTTTGTGCAATATAAGTAGACTTCTAAAGTTAAATCTGGAAAACAACAAATTGGATGGAATCATTCCTAAGTGCTTACCAAGTGCAGCTTATCTTCAAGTCCTAAATTTAGGGATAATAATCTAGAGGGAAGCATTCCCGTAGGGTTAATTGACTCGTCCGAAATTGTGTCTTTGGTTGTAAAAATAATAAGCTAAGTGGAACCTTCCTCCCTCAATTATAAATGATACAGCACTAAAAGTACTTGATATTGGGCACAATAAATTGACAGGCCCTATTCCAAAGTCAGTTGGGAATCTCTCCGCTCTTCAAGTACTGGTAATGAGAGGAAATCATTTCAGAGGTAGTATCCCTACTGAGATTGGACAGTTGAAGCAACTTCAGATCTTAGACCTCTCATCCAACAATATATCGGGTTTTGTTCCACATGAAATTGTATCTTTACAAGCAATGAGTGTAGCAACAGAAGATGGCTACATGTTAAAGAATTTTCTGATATATGACGAGGGTGGTGTTGCAGGCTCTTCTAATGATGAACTGGATATGATTTTGAAAGGCGTGGATCTACATTATTCATATATTCTTTCCACACTCAAAGGCATAGATCTCTCCAATAATCAGTTGAATGGATCTCTTGCTTCTGATTTCGGAATGCTGAAGGGATTGAGGTTTCTCAATCTATCAATGAACAAGCTCAGCGGGGTTATTCCAAATAGTTTAGGAGAATTGAGTCAACTAGAGTCATTGGACCTTTCCACCAATAGGTTTTCTGGAAATATTCCTTCGGATCTTCAATCTTTGATCTATTTGGCATCCTTAAATTTGTCCAACAACAATCTCTCTGGCAGTATACCACAAGGAGGGCAGATGATAACATTCGAAAATACATCATATTCTGAAACCCAAATTTGCAGGGATGTCCACTTCCAAGGAATTGCTCTTGGCCAAAATTTGCTCCGCCACCTCCTGTTGCTATTAATGATGAAGATGCAGAAGATGAAGAAGAAACTCCGTGGTATGAGATTGGACTTGGATTGTCACATGGAGTGGGTTTTACAGGTGTGGTGATATTGCTTGTCGCAAAAACAAAGTGGAGACAAAAATACTTCAAGGGGGTTGATATGATTTTGAAATTTCTGTTTCCACCCTTCCGTAATTGGGAATTATGAAGGGTTATGTCTACAACCAAGACGCACCAAAAATGGAGCTGAGAATTTCATTCTTGGGCTTCCTTTGCAACTTAATTCTGTTCCACATAATAATGTTTTGTATTAAAAAGAAACTGGTGTAATAAAAATTAGCCTATTTTTGTTCGTGCATATAATCTAATATAATCATCATTCAACCTATATAGGAAGTGGATGTTGAAGATTTATTTGTTAACAGCTCGTGAATAAATCATATCCTCACTTTTCAGTGCTACTTGTACAATAATGGATAGTCATGGACCTTTAGATGAATGTAAGAAGTAAATACACTCAAAGAAGTTTTAATTAAAAGAGTCTTTATAATGTCCATCCTTGATCTATAAAATAATCCACAATATATATATACGACGAAAGTGTCGGTCCTCCAAAAATGAAAACAAACCATTAATGAAAATAAACCTAAAGCATTCATGTGTTTAGTAGGAGCAGAAACGATAATCAAGGGGCAACTATCGCACCATGTTTTCCGTAGTAATTTCCCGCATAGTCCCTCTAACCAACAATAGAATACATAAAAAGTTGCATGCATATAATCAATTAACACCTTACTTCATTTGATTTAACACCGATATTTTTAAATTTAATCAATTACAAAGATTAATTCCTATTACAAATACCACAAGCATTTAAAGTTTCCTTAGGAAATTTTCATTAAACATGCGCCAAGTTCCGTGATAGAAGAGTATTAAAGACATAATATAACACAATAACGAAAAAATAAGACAAGTTTCCTAATAAGAAATAAATCCAACACAACTGCTCAAATGGAAATGCAGAGTAATCACGTTATTGAAGGCCAAGGTTCTAAACTTGCAAAATTTTACAAAATTACATAAGCCACCTGTGCATGTCCCCGCGAGGCAAAGTGGGCATGTGAGGAAGGGAATTTAAGTCTTTCTTGAGATAAACTAAGGGATAGTGGAAGGGAAAATTATTTTAAGGAGAGGATAATGTTAAATGGTGCAAATAAAGACACCATAAGAATTTTGATTTAGTAATAAGTAAAGGGAAAATTCAATGATAAATGGGGGAATGAAATCTTAGAAATAGAATTTTGAGAAGATATTAGGAGCAAGAGTAGGGACCTTCCCATTGTTAATTTGCATGTGATTTCTATTTAGTTTGAGATGCTAATTGCAGACACATTGACTTTTAACAAGAAAATTTAATTCCCTTCTCATTGACTTTTCCACCGGTAAGTGTATTAGAAATGTTGTATGGAGGACTCACAATACTACTAGTAGATAGAGTTCAATAATAATTTAGAGAAAATATGATGCAAATGCTAGACATCTTGGAGACGACAATCAATAGAGAATGATATGAGAAGACATTTGAGAAGTCTCGCAATGTCAAAGGTGCTAAATAAAATATTAGGGAAGCTAGTTGCTAATGTAGATAAACGACTTCGAAAGGGTGTAGTAATCAAGAGATGATAGTTGAAGCAAGCTGAATTTTTGAAAGAGACATGGTAGGAATATTTTTACAATGAAGGGGTGAATCACTTGATGAGTGCACGATGATAATCGAGACAAATGACATACATAGAACTAAGGAGAATTCTAATGGGACTCATATAGAAAAGGTTATAATTGGCCAAGCTATGGGAGAAAGTGCTTGATAGTCCGAGTTGATGAATTGTACCAGCCCATAGAGGGAAAGATCCCTATTAAAGAGGAATTAAAGGAAGATATTCTCATTGAAGAAGATATGGTAGAAATAGCCAATGGGGTTTGGGTGGATCGGTTAAGACGAACGGTTGTGTCCAGATCCACCCAGGTTCAAATCCCGCTGGGCACGATCCCTTTGGGGTGGTTATCGGTGGTGGCGGATGTCGCATCACCGGTGTTTATGGTCAAGGCGGTTATTCTCGGCGATGGGGACTTTGTATCGTCGGCATTGGCATTCGCGGCGGTTGGTAGCTCTAAAAACGACGGTGGCGGAAATCGCATCATCGGTGGGGGCTCACCGATCGCGATCATCGGTTGGATTAATTGTAATATCTTGTCTCTGGACATTGGGTCAGAATGGGTGGGGTCTAGAAACCCTCCGGTTCATAACTCCAGGTCCAAAAACGTTTATCAATAAAAAAAAATGATATGGTAGAAATAGTGATGGAGCTTGAAGAGGTAGAGTCTCTAGGGTATTTTTAATCTTGATATGGCATCCATTAGGAAGCATGTCATGGAGAAGAAGGTATTTTTTTCTTTGAGTAAGATGTAGGAGTTGGTAATCATTAATATTTTGGCAACGAGACACCACTTTATGTTCCAAGAATGTGAATGAAATAATCCATGAAAGGTTGAATATGGATATGAATTAGGCACAATATGGAAGAGTAATCATCATGAAAGAGAATTAGTTTGAGAAGAATTAGGAAGAAAAATATGTAGTTGAAAACATGCCAGAGGAGGTTGTGGCGTAAGAAAAAAGTTATAGTAGAGTGATAATGTAATGAGAGGATGGAGATGTTATAAGAGTATGTGATCCAAAAATATGGCCAAAATTTTTAATCTGACCTCGAACCCCTATAGGCAATTTGTTAATTTAACGATTTCATTCCACCATATTATCAACTTAATAAAAATTGCAATGTAAAAATGAACACACACACTACAAGTGGTTGATAACAAAGTTCACTAAAACAAATGCCTATGTATCCACGTTCAAAATTTGAACTCGATTCATTAAAAATTTTTGATTTGTAAATCTAATACAAAATTACAAATGAAGCTATGAATACACAACAATGAACCTCGATGCTAGTTGACTCATCCGGATCTAAACGGCTTCGTAATAATAATAATTTGATGCCAATTTATTCGCCTAAATTTGAATTGGTCTTTAAAAGTTCAATAACCTCCTCCATGACCACCGAGTCACGATATCTTTGCTCGCAATGTCTAGTACAAAATATCAGATCTCCCGTAGTTTTCCTCCAACGTGACATTCGCCTATGGCTCTGAACTGAAATATAGGCATTCAAGTGACTTCAGTAAAATAAACATCATAACAAAATCTCCAAAATGAGGAAACAACATGTCCATAAGGAGCATCTCGAATTCTAGACAATTTTCATGTTTACTTCAAGACCCAATCTACTCCTAAGTGCCTCTAAAATTGCCTTTTACAAAACTGCCTTATTAAGGCTCTAAAGACAATCATAGACTTGTGTTTATACAAATACAAATCAGCCTATTTATAGGATAAGCCAGCCTGAATGGCGTGGCCATAGAGGATAATTTTATAATGTGGATAGTTGGGGTTTGAATCTCCCTAACCGTCGATCACTTTGCATTTATGGGATTAAAATCCCACATTGACCATGTTAAAGGTTGGCAATGGGTTTAAATATGGATGTGGCTGCCCATATTAATGTGGCATGGGCCATGCTTACCCCTTTCACATGCCACCTAGCCGAAGGTTGTGTTTTGCACTATATTAAGCAAGCATTTGAATTTGTTGGTCCCATGTGTATTGGTCCAACGGTGTTGTTTGTTTGACCACCACGTTGCTGGCCACTCTTCGCATGTGAGATGTTTAGACTTGCCCATCATTTAGAATTATCGAGCTACTCGTGTCGACCGAGTGGAAATAGATCTCTACGAAGGATTGTTTGTGTAGCTGGGCCCGAGCTACCCTTACTCGCACAATGTGACTTTCTTGATGCATGGAACTTACCGAGTTGTGTCACCTAGCTCAAGTGTCATGTACCAAAGTGGTGGAAATCCACATTGTGGCTTGAGAGCCACACACGTGGTAAATTCATCACTCGAGATGATATTTCGAATTTAGTGGCAAAGACTCCTTCCGTAAAAAAGTGTTAAAGTGTTTCGACCCTAGTTGAGGCCCCCAAATTAAAATAGTGGAGCCCACCTGCCTAAAAATGAGTGTTGAAGATTGACGCAAAACAAAATTTTACATTTGCCCACACCTCACATTTTCCATGTCACGTCCAAATCGGCAAGTTGACTCTGCCAAGTCCAAACTTTGACCAACATTATCTTGAGCATACAACCTCTAATTTTAGCGTTCCTTATACCTTGTCAAAAATATATGTGGATGCTCTACCAGACTATCATGGTTTATGGAGATTTAGGTAACTTCCGAAGTCCTAAATTATCCTCTAGATCACACCTCCCTAGTGAGGAGGCTTTTTGTCCACAAAAATATTTGTTTCCTCTACTTCTAAAACTGGTGTTGCCGAAGAGGTCTCTACATTTGACTCAATGGTTTCATACCGCTACTCCCCAACTAGAAAACTGCTAACTTGATCATGGGACCTATGGAACTTGAGATTCTAACACCTCCTATTTACATTTACCATTTTACACAAACCTATGCTTCTACACGTAACTAAGTTGGATCTTGGTGGCATCGACAATGATCTTCTACTCGTGCACATCCCTCCAACCTCTATGTAGAGTGAATATTGGTGCCAGATTGATTCTATAAATCCAAATCTGGTCTTGGAAAGCCCAGTGTTCTAACAAAGATCCCCGGGTTTAACACTTTCCTATTGACCTCCACACCATTGTATGCGGTCTCTTCCTATATACAATGCTAAGGTCGACAATGTCTAATGTTGAACTTTCACCCCGCTACGGTCTTTTCCTCTACATGGTGCTAATTCTCTTGTTGACATCAATGATCATGTACTACTCTATTGCATGGCCTTGATTATGTAAATATTGAAATAAATAAATGCTAAATATTAAATATGTAGCAATGTAGATATAGACAAATAAAGTACAAATTTGACGCAAGCAAGTAAGCTATTAAATTTGAAACCCTAGGTGAAAGAGGAGAGGGTAAGATACTTAGGTAATTCGCAATGATCCCAAAGTTGTACTAGGCTGAAAAAGCTCGATGAAACATGACAACAGAGTATCACACTCAAACCCAAAAATGGAGATTTGTTGCGAATGTTTGGAGTAGGAAGCCTAGACTAGGTCGGGGCGCCTAAGGCGTTGCGAACTCTTATGGGAGCCTATGATCGCTAATAACCCCAAAAATTATTTTTGTGAGGTGCAGATGTTCACTAATTGTCATCTTTGATCACATGTGTGTCATTGCTTTATCATTGAACCTGTCTAAAACTGCAAAGAGAAAGAGCACATACAAAACCCCAAAACACATCAAATCCTAAAAATAAAAATATGCAAATTGGGAGTCGAATAACCTCTAGTTCTCACCGACCGAGTGAACTTACAATCCAAGCACTACACTACATTTCGACAATGTATAGTTTTGCGGGCATGCATGTATGTGTAGAATTGTGCCCAGGTGGCTCTTGTGCAAGATGCACTTAATAACGAGCAATAACTAGTGTAGTAACAAAATCACACACTTACTAATATTATTATACTACCAAGTATGTTGTTTTATATATGGATCTTGCGTAATAAAAGCATTCATTAATGACCCATTCCGTATTCCAATCGTCTATCTTGTTGGTTTTTACCGCTTTTTATTTTCCTCATTTTTCATTTCAAACCACGATTTTTCCTAAACGTTTTTCACTCGTGCTTTCAATACCACCTCAAAATTGCTCATCGGACTTCTGGATAGTGATAGATTCAACCATGCCACCAAGACGAGGAGGTAAGTCCCCGATTGTAATCATTTTTTTGCATTTTAGGTTTTTTTTTGCATTTTAGGTTTTTTTTTTTGCATTTTCATGGGTTTTTTGAAATGTTTGTTTATGTATACAATTTTCTTGTTTTATCAGTTGGTCGGCAAGCTTGAAATCATGCAAACCATCAAAACATTCCTCAAAACCCACCAACATTCCTCAAAACCCTCCGAACATTCCTCAAAACCCTCCTCCAAACATAGATCCGCCTCCTGTGGCTCCTTCTGTCCCCACTGAGCCAGCAGGAACGCAAGATAATATCATTGGAAGAATCCGAGAAAATAAAATTGTCATTGAGAACCTAATTCAAACTATAAGACAAAATCATGCTACAAATCCATCCCGCATGACTTTAGCCAATACATTGCAAACATTGATTGGCAAAGTCGAGTCCGCAACCAACCAAATACATAGATGGAACACCTTTAAGTGACTCAGTAGGTGGTGGTATGTGGATAAACTATCCCATGCGTCACAAAGACAAAAAAATTGGAAAAGACCTCATTTGTGCATTATTTACCACCTCCTAGAACCAATGCCCCCTCGCAGCTTACTTTCGCAAACGGTTCCCAATCCATCGGTGCCATGATGACAAAATCAAAACAATTTTTGGACCGATGGTGGATGGTTTTGATTATCCACCATGCAACAACAATGAGGTTCCTCTTTATTTTTCAAGAAATTATATCATGAGTTCATGCTCAATGAGGTCCCGAATTATTTTGACTTTTCTAACTTTTTTTGGTCGAGGAGGTGGCTCGCACAGAGCAGCACTCCGGTGCACGCGTAGGTCATCCTAGGATCCCCATGCCCCAAAACCCCACTCGCTTTCGCTTATCCCTCCTACAAAGTGAAGGAGGTTGTGGAGATTGATACATTGCATGCATTGAGGGAGCTCACCGACACTCTCACCCAAGATATAGTGACCAGATTACATCCGGTGATGTTGGTGGAGGCGTGCTAGCTTCTAGTGCACCACACCACCGTGGATCATGTGGTGCCGTATGCACTAGGCTGAGACATCATTTGCTGGTTCACAGATTTCTTTTCTATAGATGAGATGTCGGGAATGTTTTTGAACTCGTGCCACTGATATTGGTCTTTCCAGGTAAATTTCAAATAAATTTAAATTATAATATATATATATATATATATATATATATATAATATATATAATAGTTTAATTCACATGTTTATATATATATATATATATATATATATATATATATACGTCATGTACATACATGTAAAAACTAATTTTTTATTTTATTTTAAATAGCAAGAGCCGTCAAGTGAAGGAAACATCCGCGCCGACATGCTAGCTATCATGGTCAAGGGTGTGTTTCAAACGTAAGTTTCAAGTCAGACAAACTTACATTTTTAATTTCATTTGATCGCACTAGATTATTATTATAATGTTTCACGTGTATGTTGTACATGTATTAATATTTTTCTCTTTATACACAGGAGCCTCGAAGCGGGTCATCATCTCGCTCAGTGAACCGAGGCTACTCGCACGCCTCACATGAGTTTTACGCAGTTAGTAAATCTCTTTACACTTTGTTTCTAATTACTGAAGTTCACGTGGATTACATGCTTGACCTCTCGTTATGTGGTGCACAAACATGTAGATTTTAATATTGATTTGTACATGTTTTTTGTATAGCTTATGACTCACTAGAGAGACTCCTCCATATATGCAGATCATGGAGGCTCGCCGAGATACTACCATAAGATCTCGCAGATCCACTAACCGAGGTACAATTTTTTAAATTTGTTAAATTTTGAGGTTCATTATTTCTTATTAAACTTAAATCTACAATATCAAATTTTGTATGTATATGTGAAATATTTAATTTGAAAATTAATTATTTGTATGTAGCTTACCCTCGTGAGTCTATTGTTGTCCTCGCGATGCATCAACAACAAATCGATAGGGATCATGACATCATGTAAGATTTCACATGCATTTTAACTAAATTGTACAAGTTTCTAAATTTTGAATGTATTTTAAAATTTTGGGTGTTAAAAACTTGTTGTTTATGAATGTGCAGTTAGGTCATAGTGCATGCTTAGAGACACCTAGACCACACGATGAAATCCGTAGTGGCATCTCCCTCCACTACATCCCTGTGTCGTGGACGTGCTACTTCTAAGCAGGGCGAAGAGAGGGAAGATGTTTCATGAGTAGATTTATAGTCCACCTAGATGTACATATGTGGTCATGAGTAGATTCATAGTCCATCAGTATATATATAGCCTTTTCACGACCGCATGTGGTCCCATATGTACATTATGACACACTTAGTTCGAGATGTACACATACATTATGAACTTATACATATATATTTTCGTAGACGTGCATCTGGAGCACACTTTGTTTGATTCTTATATATATCCATGTGTGTTGGTTTTCATAACGATAAATCCAACTATATATGTTTGATTTGATTTCATTGCATGTATGATATCCTTCTATTTATATCATTATAGAATAAATGGTTGACATATCAAGAAAGATAATAAGAGTACTCGTAAACCGAACAATTGATAAATAAAGAACATGATTCTAGAATAAATTGTGTTTTTGAGTACACATTAAGAACTGATCGAGGGAAGGAGCAAGGGCCACTCCTCTCCGATGTGAATGGAAGTTTTATTTATTTCTTGTTCAGCTATTCTAATGTTTTTTACTTCTAGTATTAATGTGCTTGAATTATCTAGACAATATTTTCATTCATGTATGTTTATGTTTTCATGATCATAGAATTAGAAGTATTGTCCCCAGTTCTTACTATCTTAAATAAATTCAGAATAGATCCTTTAATCATGGAAGTTGTGTTATTTCCAGTTTGATTAAGTTTACATTCTTAATATGTTCCAAATCGTCTCTTCATCAAAAATAGGCTTGACACAACATTGATATTGACAAAGTATTAAATTATTAAAGCGTGAGTATGATCCAAAAATAGATCTAGAAGTACCAAATTATATGTATTTACTTTTGAAACTTGGAAAATATACCTCAACATGTTCATCATTATGGAAAATGGCGAAGTCGTCAGTCGATTTATGATTCTTATTATATTTTGTGTATTGACTGTGGCGGTTACACAAATTACCGCGACGGTCATGGAACCACTTCTTTCACAGAGTAGTAGTTATGGGACTGCTATCTATAGCACCAAAGGCAGCATACGTAATTTCCGGTGATTATGCAAACACCTCCTCAGTAGAAAGTAGTGATTTTGTCCTCGACGATGCCAAAATGGGAATCTAAATAGTTGAAAATGTTTGACTTCCCAAACCAGCTTCTTTCTCATCTCCTTTCATCCTCGATATAACAACTATAAATGCAAGCACATTTAATCATCTAAGTAAGTCATTCGAGGAATTCAAGTGTGAGAAAAGGGGGAAAGTTTTCAAATTGTTCTGGTTTTGTTCATGACAACTAAGTTCTTTCTCATTGAGGGTTATAAACAAGTGATGCAAGTAGAGAGATCTTAAATCCTTGTTAAAGGACATCTTTTGGTAGTGATCTTGTATTGTATCAGATTGAGATTTATATAGTGAAGGGAAGCAATTACTTACCTAGCTAGAGTTTTTCCCACATTGGGTTTCTCTAGGATAAAATTCTTGTCTCCTTGTCTTGCATATCTAAATTTCAGTATTGTATGAATGATTATTTCATAACATACTGTCCATAATAATAACTTTGGTAATTGTTCATTTATCATCACTAAGATAAGATCCATTTATTGTTTAAAAGATGCAATTTATGGATCAGAGATTTTAAGATCAAGTGTTTTTGTGTGGTTTAACTTGTGTTGACATTTTTAGTTAGATACCCTTACCTGAAGGGTAGTGAAAGTGATGAAGGTATCCTCATTCCTTTTGAAGAAGATATTTCCACCAAGAAGTGGAAGCAAGGAATACGAAACATGGCTCGTAGTGAGATGCACATGAGACCGAAGAAGAACGTTTCTACAAGATGGAGGCAGATGTGGCAAGTCTATCCAAATATGTGGGAAATATTTCCTTGTCTATGGGAAATATTTAGTCCATCATGGGAAGAACAACCCCATACCAAACTTACTCCTCCTCCATTCAAAGAGAAGGTGAAGATATAAATTTAGCCTTATGATGGGGACATGAATGCCGATAAGTTAGACCATTGGCTAACTCAAATTGAGGTATATTTCAATTTGCATCAAATCAATGAGAGTCAATAAATTTCATTTTCAAGGTTAAAATTAACCATTCATGCTTTAACCTAGTTTGAAAGCTATGTTCATTCCTTGGTTGTTAAGAATCTTCCACCTATTTCTAAGTGGGATGAATTTAAGAGGCCAATCAAAAAGAAATTCTATCGTATTTGTTACGATGAAGAGAGGTCCATGTATTGAAAATATCTCAGAAAAAACAAGGCCAAGATGTGCAAGAGTACACCGACGAGTTTTGGAAGAAAGTTGTCTAAATGGGAAAATATCTCCAAGTACATTGGTGGAATCCATAACCACTTGAGGAAACCCATTCTCTTGGCCAAGTCGGTGAATGTAGATGAGACTTGTTCTCAAGCCCACTATCTAGAGAACACCAGGTGAACGCTAGAGGAGGTGGTGTTTCGGTGCGCGAAAGGGTCGCTTTGCTTCCGGCTACTTCTTCGGCGTAGTCCCTTAAGAGCCCCGAGACCAAAATATCGCTCAACTTCGACGTGACTACTCGACTTCGTGGCACCTAGAGAGGCCTCGTCTAATCCAAACCTCGCGTAGGGACCCTCTACAATAGCCTCTCTCGCTTTTTTCCTTCTCATTTCGGTGCTCTCGCTGTCCTATTGTTTGCAAACGCGTGAAATAAATAGTGCAATGAGCCAACCAAGGTAAGGTCACAAACACTATATTTTGCAAACGGTGGGTCATGGCACCAAACCGACTATGCCGCACATGTCCGGGGTGGCCAGTGAATGCTAGAGGAGGTGGTGTTTTGGCACGTGCAAAGGGTCGCTTGCTTCCGGCTACTTCTGCTCAGCGTAGTCCCTTAAGAGCCCCGAGACCAAAATATCGCTCAACTTCGACGGTGACTACTCGCTCCATGGCACCTAGAGAGGCCTCGTCTAATCCAAAACCTCAGCATAGGGACCCTCTACAATAGCCTCTCTCAGTTTTTTCCTTCTCATTTCGGTGCTCTCGCTGTACTATTGTTTGCAAACACGTGAAATAGTGCAATGAGCCAAATTGAAGGTCATTAAACGCTATATTTTGCAAACGGTGGGTCGTGGCACCAAATCGACTACGCCAAATCATCCGGTGGCTAGGTGAACGCTAGAGGAGGTGGTGTTTTTGGTGTGCGAAAGGGTCGCTGCTTTCCTGCTACTTCGCTCGGGCGTAGTCCCTTAAGAGCCCTGAGACCAAAATATCGCTCAACTTCGACGGTGACTACTCGACTCGTGGCACCTAGAGAGGCCTCATCTATCCGTAACCTCAGCAGTAGGGACCCTCTACAATAGCCTCTCTCGGCTTTTTTCCTAATCATTTCGGTGCTCTCATTGTCCTATTGTTTGCAAACGCGTGAAATAGTGCAATGAGAGCCAAACAGAAGGTTATCAAACGCTATATTTTGCAAAACGGTGGGTCGTGGCACCAAACCAACTATGCCGGCACATCCGAGTGGCTAGGTGAATGCTAGAGGAGGTGGTGTTTTGCGTGCGTGAAAGGGTCATTTGCTTCCGGCTACTTCTGCTCGAGCGTAGTCCCTTAAGAGCCCCGAGACCAAAATATCGCTCAACTTCGACGGGTGACTACTCGACTCGTGGGCACCTAGAGAGGCCTCATCCTATCCAAAACCTCAAAGTAGGGACCCTACAATATACTCTCTAGGTTTTTTTCCTTCTCATTTCGGTGCTCTCGATGTCCTATTGTTTGCAAACGCGTGAAATAGTGCAATAGTGAGCCAGCACAGTAAGGTCACAAATGCTATATTTTGCAAATGGTGGGTCGTGGCACCAAACCACTACGCCGAAACATGTCCGGGTGGCTAGGTGAATGCTAGAGGAGGTGGTGTTTGGTGCATGAAAGGGTCATTGCTTTCCGGCTACTTCGCTTCGGCGTAGTCCCTTAAGAGCCCCCGAGACCAAAATATCGCTCAACTTCGACGGTGACTACTCGACTCCGTGGCACCTAGAGAGGCCTCGCCTAATCCAAACCTCGTGCATAGGGACCCTCTACAATAGCCTCTCTCAGTTTTTTCCTTCTCATTTCGGTGTGCTCGTTGTCCTATTGTTTGCAAACGCGTAAAATAGTGCAAATGAGCCAAACAGTAAGGTCACAAACGCTATATTTTTCAAACGGTGGGTCATGGCACCAAACCGACCGCCGACATGTCTAGGTGGCTAGGTGAATGCTAGAGGAGGTGGTGTTTTAGTGTGCGAAAGGGTCGCTTGCTTCCGGCTACTTCGCTCGGCGTAGTCCCTTAAGAGCCCCGAGACCAAAATATCGCTCAACTTCGACGGTGACTACTCGTGACTCAGTGGCACCTAGAGAGGCCTTATCTAATCCAACACCTCAAAGGCATAGGACCTCTATAATAGCCTCTCTCAGTTTTTTTCCCTTCTCATTTCGCTCTCATTGCCCCTATTGTTTGCAAACGCGTGAAATAGTGCAATGAGCCAATGTAAGGTCATGTCAAACGCTATATTTTGCAAACGGGGGTCATGGCACCAAACCGACTACGCAACACATCTGGGTGGCTAGGTGAATGCTAGAGGAGGTGGTGTTTTGATGCGCAAAAGGTCGCTTGCTTCCGGCTACTTCATCTGGGCGTAGTCCCTTAAGAGCCTCCGAGACCAAAATATCGCTCAACTTCGACGAGTGACTACTGTAAACTCCATGGCACCTAGAGAGGCCTCGCTTATCCAAACCTCAACGCATAGGGACCCTCTACAATAGCCTCTCTCGGTTTTTTTCCTTCTCATTTCGGGTGCTCTCGCTGTCCTATTGTTTGCAAACGCAAAATAAATAGTGCAATGAGCCAAAGTGTAAGGTTGTCAAACGCTATATTTTGTAAATGGTGGGTCGTGGCACCAAACCGACTACGGCACATCCGGGGTGGCTAGGTGAACGCTAGAGGAGGTGGTGTTTCGGTGCAAAGTGCGAAGGGTCGTTGCTTCCGCTACTTCGCTTAGGCGTAGTCCCTTAAGAGCCCCGAGACCAAAATATCGCTTCAACTTCGACGGTGACTACTCGACTCCATGGCACCTAGAGAGGCCTCGTCTGATCCGAACCTCAAAGTGTAGGGACCCTCTACAATAGCCTCTCTCTCTCTTTTTTTCTTTCTCATTTCGGTGCTATTGTCCTATTGCTATTGTTTATAATCGTGGAAGGTAGTGCAAATTACGCCGACACATCCGGTGGCTGTGAATGCTAGAGAGGTGGTGTTTTGGTGCGTGAAAAAGGGTCACTTTACTTCTAGGCTACTTCGCTCGGCTAGTCCCTTAAGAGCCCCGAGACCAAAATATCGCTTCAACTTCAACGGTGACTACTCACTGACCGAGTGGCACCTAGAGATGCCTCGTCTCGATCCAACCTCGGCAGGGACCCTCAATAGCCTCTCTCTTTTTTTTTCTTCTTTTCAAAATTAGGTATGGTCTTGTAAACAATTTTCGTTTTCAAAATTTACAACATTTTCAAAATTTACAACTTTTTCAAAATTTACAACATTTTCAAAATTTACAACATTTTCAAAATTTACAACATTTTCAAAATTTACAACTTTTTCAAACAATGAAAGCTTCTCTTAGCTTCGAGAATTTAAAATTCTCTACTAATAGTGCTAACCACGTGAAGGTGGAAGCTTTTCTAGCACCACTAACCTAAACATAAAAGTGTTAGTCAAAGAAATTTAAGTTTCAAATCAAAACCATATACTATCTATATATGTACAAAATACACAAATTTAAAATAAAATATATTCAAACTTAAATCTAGATCTTTAAACTAAAAAATTTATATATATATATAAAAGAAATTATATATACTGCATATGAGCATTGTAAATTCATTCCAATGAACCATCAGATCGGATCTACTCTAAATAGCAGACAAGATTGCTTCATGATCTGACTCTCGAACCTTCCAAAGAATCTTGTTATTAGGCCTTCCTCGATATCTATACAACTGAATATTTGTCACTAGAACTAGATGTGAATATAAGAGTATTTTCCTGTGTGTCTCAAAGTCTTCAAACACCCAAACAGAGGAGTTTTTTAATGGATACCGTCGAAGCCAAGTTCCAAGAACTACCACTCGACCCCCGTAGGATACTCAATATCTTCGCCATCTATAATAGGAGAAGTCAACTTCTTTCTTTCCTCGATGCAACGACATAAGAAATAGTCTGTTCCTTCTTCATTGTCTTCTGTCGCAATTACTGCAAACACATGTCCTACAAAAAAATAACCAAGGTTTAACAACTCAAATTTAAATTACATATTAAAATTTCAATGGACATAACTCAATACAAAAATTAAATAAATAACCATAAATACCTTGTCGCACCAAAATCAAAATTTCATCAAAGTCCTTGGATGTCAGAACTTCATCTATAAAAACAAGTCGTAATGCTTGTGGAGGTCGAGCAACTAGAAGCGGAGTTAGAGGCCTACAAATCCATCCTTCCACCCATTCTTGTGAATCACACTCAAGCAGTTGACAAATTCGATACAAGATGCACAAAAACATGTCAACTTTCTTGTCCATACGGCCCACGAAGTAGCGTTCGAGCTACAAAATGAGTGCATATCACTGACCCAAAGAGTGTCATACAATCCTCATAGTTAGCAATATGTTGTTCCTCTATCAACCAAAAATATCTCGCGAACCGTGGAATTTTCTTGAGAACCTCGGGCCATGTTGTTAGTACACCATTCCACTATGCTCTTTGCATCTTTTAATTTAGCACCATCTTTGTACTTCAACTCTTCTCTTCGCAAGAGCTCTTTTCACACATGCCCCGCACCGTCATGCTCTCCTTTTCCATGTCCAAATCAATGAAACTCCAAATATGTTACACACCCATCTTGACGTGCATTCTTCTCATCCAATAAAACATTCAGTGCATTCTTAAACTAAGACGTAATTATCTCGACCATATATAATGTTGTTTGAAGTGATGTCCCTATCGACAAGTTTCCATAAAATAACTAGAAACACCTTGCACAAATTCAAGTAGAATGAGTATGATCATCACCGATATAAAAGTGGTACTCTCTTAAAAAAATTTGATCATTCTCTCAGACTGTCAGAGAATGTAGAAATGCTATATGCACAAAAATGGCAACTTGTACCGAGTTGTAATATTGCGATCAACCTCCATTTGTGGTCGCAATGTGTAATTCTCACAAAATCGACCACCAAACAATAGTACCAATAGGAAATGTGTCTTTTCATAGCTTGAATTGTTCATCCAACCATCGAGCTCTATGTGTATGCCTCGCATACTCATAAACAATTTCATCCTTAAATTTTCTCATAAATTAGAAAATGGGCATTTGTTCTCAGAACTAGCTCACACCGCTTTCGACTCTTTTCCATCTTTCAACCGGTATGCAATTGATTTATATTTATCAAACTCAACTAAATTATGTCCTATTGTACCTTCAATTTGCTCATGGATGCAACTTTCCAATTTAGGTAATCCACCGCATGTACTACAACTTCCATCTAAACAATCCTGACTATAAAAAAATTGTCCAACTTCTTTTTCACAAAATATAGTAGGAATGAAATCCTTGGAAGATATTGGTGGAACTTGAACACCACATTCCGATAACATAGTTTCAAAATGAAAATTAGAACAAATACGTAAAAATTTAGCATAATGCATCACAAATTCAACATGTTGCCTACAACAACAAGTGGTGCGAGCATGGTTGATTTTCACATAGAATGGTTTCAACATTTCAAAAAAACGTTGACTAATTTTAATTTCCAGATTCTCTTGTTCAAACTTACGAAAAATTGAGTTTGAGTCATATCTAAGAAATGCTTTGATGTGGTTCACGATTAGTAGAACCAACTCTCCGCTTTATAACATCTCTCATATTAGGTGAAACTCTAGTGTTATCATGCCAAAATTTAATAACAAATTCTCTTATAAAGATCAGAATTATTTTTGTCCTTACGCGGTGTTCTAGCAAAAATGCCCAAAAATTGGCATTATTGAGTGATCAAGGATATTACGCCTTTCAATTGCTTTCATTAGAGTTTTTCGATTAACTTGCAACATTCGACTTGTTTGCATAATCAAACGTTATTTTTTTATTGATTCACTTACAACACTAGTAGTAAGTACACGACGCACAATATTACTATCCCTAGTGCCTCTCGACACCAACAAAGTGATATGCATCATGAAGGTTTTCAACAATCAGTAGAGGTTTGACCACATATATTAGATGTCATCAATCCTAAGGTGTTTAATGTAGGTCTCATTTTAATCAATTTCATCAAACTAACCAACAATCGACATCTTTGGGAATCATTTAAAATTTCAAAATGATTATCCCAAATTTCAAAGTGGCTTTTCTTTGATTTATCATTCGTAAAGTTTGTCGACATTGGTTTCAAAATGTTTTCATCAATTTCAATAAAAATTTAGGTTTCTTACGTAAAATCCTAGGAGGTGTTTTTGTCAAATTTTGTTTGTCTACAAGCTTTCAACATGAATTTCCTTATTCACATTTTCATTGTCTCTCTTCAATTTCAACATTTGCTACATCATGAGTATTTAATTCTTCTTCAACATCGATAAGAAAAACTTCTTCATCACGAGTATTTAATTCAACTTCAACATCGATAGTAGAAACATTACCTAGTTCTTCATTGCTTACAATAGTTGGGATCAAGATGAACCTATTCTAGATTCACGAAGTTTCGCATTCGCTCAACATTTTGAATTTTTCTCGGCCTCTAATTCATTTGGTGTTTTTTTACTTAATGACTTCCATTTTTGACTTCGTTTTTGTCTTCCATGATGTTTTGCTTCCGTGATAAGAAAAACATGCGTAAAAAAGACAGAATTTCGTAATTCATATGGTAAGGTCGAAAGTAAAACTCACATGGTAATTTAGACATTGGGATGTGTGTAAATATGATTTATAAACCACAAGCGTGCTTTATAAACCACGATCGCGGATCTATCTCACAAACCTAAGCCTTGGAAAATCTTTGTTTTTAAAAAGCACAACAGATTTACAATGAATAATACTTCAATAATACTACTACAATAATAATTCATTCCAGATCATACAATATATAATGAGATGCAATTCCTATATTCTAGGAAGTTGCTCCAACAATCTACCTATATCCGTGATATTGTTGTAACTCACAACAATATCACAACTATCAAATAATACAACCAAATGTGTGAATAATTACTCACGTAATTATTCTCTCTATAATAATGGAGCACTAATAAATTATATTTCCTAACATTCCCCCCTTAGTGCAAACATGGGGAAAACATTCCTTTGTACTTACACCTGCTCATGATCTGGTGATTTTCACAGGATGATCACAAACCTCATGGATGGTTTTACAAATGGTTGACCACAAACCGAGAATGGTGGTTTTGCAATTGGTTTACCACAAACCACAAAGTGATGGTTTTGCAATTGGTTTACCACAAACCACAAAGTGATGGTTTTGCAAATGGATTACCAACAACCAAGAATGGTGGTTTTGCTATTGGTTTACCACAAACCACAAATGAAGGTTTTCAAGTGGTTTACCTAAAACCACATCATGATATGTCAAGTACTATTCTCAACCCTCATCACATCTCACTACAGGGAATAACATAGGAAATTTTGTTGAAATCATTGCTCATACATACATAGAAAAAACTGACATACTAGAAATGGAACATTGGAATGATGTTCCCCCCCTCAATGTGAAATTTCCACTTATTGAAAACAAGATCACTGCAAACTGAGGCACACCACACTTTGGAAGAACTAAAATCAAATCAAACATACATGTCACCAAACCGATATGCGGCCTATCGTTGGCAATCCGACGAGAGGTCCCCTGAATGACCTCCAACCTCCGTTTTCCTCCATCCTCCATTGGATATCTCTAACTCAGCCGGATGTGACAATGAGACTTAGTAACATGCCTTGAACATTGGATTCCACTTTGAAAATACGTCGTAAGGCAAATTTTTTTGACAATTTTCCTAATAATCACCTAAAGGACGATAAAAAACTGACACAAATATATTTTTGACACTTTGACTCTGACTATTTTGACAGACTAATGAATCAATTTTTGACTAGATTTTTATAAAAACAATAATTGACTCAACAATACTTGAGTCTTACAAATAACATCAGATGACTCTTTTATCAACGATAATCTTGATAACATACAATATAATAAATGACACCTAAAGAATATTTTATTATATAATGGACATGATCGACTCCACAATTCTAGAACCCTTAATAATAAACTAAAACATACATAATACAAAGACTAAGCTATAAAACTAGACAAGAATATTTGACACTTATGCTAAGACCATGGGTTTAACCCTAAAACCACCAACCTCACCTAAAAATGCTTGAACCAAAACATATTTGCATTGAAACAAACAGTTGGACCTTGTTCATGAGTAGATGCCAATAAATGTATTACATTGTTACAGCTACGACTGCATCAAATGGAAGATAAATATGATAACATGTAGGAGTGACACGATCCAATTATAGGGCATGATTTCAAATGCATACAAGAGCATATATCTAGATTGATTTGCAGGTTTCAATACTCAAGTCATTGTAGTTGTCTTCAATGTTGAGTTATGAGGATTCTATGCAATGTTTGAAACTCCCAATGCTACGCCTACAGGTGTAAAATGTTTACACGTCCCTTTCTTTAATATTGCTGTCTGGTCAAATATGCAGATGGCAAGGTAAATGATCCCCACGGATTTTGATCAAGATTCTATATTATCCATGCGTAAGAGCACAAATAGACATCGGATGATGGAATTAATGCAGTGCAAGCTCAGATACAACTTCAAATTACACCAAATACATGAATCCAATGTTGAACGACTGGAAAATATAAAAGCAGATTTTGCGCACAGGTGACAGCCTGATCATCTAAGTGTCAAAAGCAATATAATGAGCTTTCCAAGATGTTGGAGCCGTGATTGATACGTGCGCAGATTTGAATGGCCAAGAAGACCCACAACAATGAGATAACACCACAGTCACTTTTTGTAAGGTCGATAGAATGCGCTGTCGAGAAGAGATCAGACCCTGGGAGGAATAAATCAGATGCGCTGAGACTTCAATAAAACTTAAGAGCAACGAAGTTGATGTAAAACACCACTATGCATGATCATGCCAAACACTGGATCTTCCTCCTGATTCCTTGCGAATCTGTGTATACACCAAGCTAGGGAAAATGAATATCTGACAATATACCAATGCAAACCTCCAACAAACTTTGTGTGAATTGGACTGCACTTGGATTTGACAATCAACGCATGTTGCTAATCACCAGGTCTATGCTCGATTGGACTGCATTTTCAATGAGAAATGACTTGAGCCTTAACATAGGAAAAAAAAATCTCATGATATAAAACACCAGATGGGGCAATGAACAATATCACAGCTGCCCCAGATAATTCTATTTCTCAAAACTCCATAATAGGTACAAGAAAACCGCTCTGATGCCAAATAAAAAGTACAACAACAGATTTACAATGAATAATACTTTAATAATACTACTACAATAATAATTCATTCCGGATCATACAATATATAATGAGATGCAATTCCTATATTCTAGGAAGTTGCTCCAACAATCTACCTATATCTGTGATATTGTTGTAACTCACAACAATATCACAACTATCAAATAATACAACCAAATGTGTGAATAATTACTCACGTAATTATTCTCTCTATAATAATGGAGCACTAATAAATTATATTTCCTAACAGCTTTTCCCAACCAAAGCTAAGGAAGGTCATTATGAAGTGTAAAAGGTCAAAAACCTCAAATCTGCTTCTTCCAAAGACTTGAACCATGCTAAAAAAGCTGAAAAATTCACAAAATGGTGCCATCACGTAGGGGAGACTCTTAGCTTCAGTAGAAATATTGTTTTTAAAGTGAATATAATAAGATAAATATCATTTTATAATTTTTACTAACAATAGGTCTTTAAGACATTTTTTCCCGTGAATGTTCATGTCTATGTTTAAGATCAGTAACTTTTTGTTTCGCTTTATCAAAATATGATAAAAATTATACCATCCCAAGCATGGAAAAATTCTATACACGTTAAAAAAAATTGATTTCGATATTTTTTGATATAGTTATGGCAGGCAAATGGAAAGCACTCCGTTTTCTAAATATTTTCAGACCACTTTCACTGAAAAAATCATAAAAAAATATTGCTAAAAAAAATACAAAATAAAATCCATCCCAAGATAGACAACTACATCTAACGTTTCACCAAAGTAAAAAAAAATAACAAGATTTGGTTATCCAAAATGCGGGCAAACGGACTACAATCTTATAAGTTTTTATAAAAAAAACTAAGTCATCTAATTTTAATTGTTTAATATAGCTAAACTTGTCCGTTTTTTTAAAATTAGTATTTTAGAAACTAGATTCCAAATGCTGCGATTCATATTTATATATTTTTTCTAATTTAGAGTGCGTGTATAGATATAATCCCTACAAGTTGAGATTTTGCTATTTTTGCAATATGACGTCCACAGATGACCCTATATTTGTCCATCAATTTCCGTGCACTTACCCCTAGCTACTTTGACCCGATATCTCTATGTTGTTGGTGTTAGGGAAACCTAGGCACATTATTGCACACACGAGCACACATAACTACATTGGATCTCGAGATGTAGTGCACGCTGCTTACGATCAGAAGTCCACCATTGTTGAGCGGATGAGGATAGTCCACGACCCTTCATATGCATATTTTTTTTTTTAAGGTTTGATGCTTTTTTTTGTGGTTTTGCAAGTGATTATTCATTATAGGTTTACAACAACATCGTGAACAAAGTACGAAATTCACGTGAAAAAGGAAAATTATTTCAAATACCTAATACCATACCAAGATCTAAACCCGAGTTATTCCGAAACCAGTGGCACCCAAATTTGGACCAAGGTGCCCTAGTGCACCCTCATCCCGTGCTAGGAACCTCATTTTGGCCGATATGCCTTCTCTACAATTTTTTGAGATCTGTTACTACGCTCTATTCCACCATTCCATCACCTGTTAGGTCCCCGATGATCATCATGAGGTAAGTACAATTCGGGTAACATTTCATTTCATTTATAATATCAAATAAATTATTTAGCATTTACATTTCATGTATTTTCATTTATCATAGTTGTACATTTCATATTTTAATAAAATATTTTATATTTTATTAAATCATTTCAGATGAACCGTGTAAGTGCAGGGAAGTCGATGGGCAATATAGGGTCATCCATAGACGTCATATTGCAAAAAAACAAAAAATCTCACCCTGTAGGGATTATTAGCTATACGCGCACTAAAAATTAGAAAAATTTATATAAATATGAATTGTAGCATTCGAATCTAGTTTCTAAAATACTATTTTTTTTTTAAAAAGGAACAAGTTTAGCTATATTAAACACTTAAAATTATATGACTTAGTTATTTTTTTAAAAGAACTTATAAGATCAGTAGTCCGTTTGCCCGCATTTGGGATGACCAAATCATGTTATTTTTTTTTTCCTTTGGTGAAATGTTAAATTTAGTTATCTATCTTGGGATGGATTTTATTTTGTATTTTTTTGAGCAATTTTTTTTTTTATGATTTTTTCCGTGAAAGTGGTCTACAAAATATTTATAAAACAGAGCGCTTTCCATTTGCCCGCCATAACTATATCAAAAATATTGAAATCAAATCATATATATATATATACATATATATATATATATATATATATATATATATACATATACATATATACATATACATATATACATATACATATATATACATATACATATATATACATATACATATATATATATACATACATATATATATACATATAGATATACATATAGATACATATATATATACATATATATATACATATATATATATATATATATATATATATATATATATATATATATATATATATATATATATATATATATATATATATATATATATATATATATATATATATATAACGTGTATAGAATTTTTCCACGCTTGGGATGGTATAAGTTTTATCACATTTTGATAAGCGAAACAAAAGTTATAGTCTTAAACGTAGACATGAACATTCACGGGAAAAAATGTCTTAAAGACCTATTGTTAGTAAAAATTATAAAATGATATTTATTTTATTCTATTCACTTTAAAATCAATATTTCTATGAAGCTAAGAGTCTCCCCTACGCGATGGCACCATTTTTGTGAAATGTTTTCAGTTTTTTAGCATGGTTCAAGTCTTTGGAAGAGTAGATTTGAGGTTTTTAACCTTTTACACTTCATAATGACCTTCCATAGCTTTGGTTGGGAAAAAAAAAGATTTCCCGAGGCTTAGGTTCAATAGATAGATCCGCGATCTGGTTTATAAAGCGCGATCGCGGTTTTTTTAACACAAACCACGAGCGCGCTTTATAAACCGTGATCGCGGTTTATAAAGCGCGCTCGCGGTTCATAAATCATATTTACACACATCCCAATGTCTAAATTACCATGTGATTTTTACTCTCTGACCTTACCGTATGAATTATTGTGAAATTATATCTTTTTCTACACGTTTTTCTTATCACCGGAAGCAAAATATCATGGAAGACAAAAACGAAGTCAAAAAAGGAAGTCATTAAGTAAAAAAACACCAAACAAATTAGAGGCCAACAAAATTTAAAATGCTGAGCGAATGCGGAAACTTTGTGAATCAAGAAGAGGTTCATCTTCAACCCCAACTATTGTAAGTAATGAAGAACCAAGTAATGTTTCTACTGTTAATGTTGAAGTTGAATTAAATACTCGTGATGAAGATGTTTTTACTGTCAATGTTGAAGAAGAATTAAATACTCATGATGTAGCAAATGTTGAAATTGAAGGAGACAATGAAAATGTGAATAAGAAATTCATGTTGAAACTATAGACAAGCAAAATTTGACAAAAACACCTCCTAGGATTTTACGTAAGAAACCTAATTTTTTATTGAAATTGATGAAAACATTTTGAAACCAATGTATGACAAACTTTCTGAACGACAAATCAAAAGAAAAGCCACTGAAATTTGGGATAATCATTTTGAAATTTTAAATGATTCCCAAAGATGTCAGTTGTTGGTTAGTTTGATGAAATTGATTAAAATGAGACCTACATTAAACACCTTAGGATTGACAACATCTAATATACGTGGTCAAACCTCTACAATTGTTGAAAACCTTCATGATGCATATCACACTATTGGTGTCAAGAGACGCACTAGGATAGTAATATTGTGCATCGTGTACTTGCTACTAGTGTTGTTGTGAATCAATAAAAAACAACGTTTGATTATGCAAACAAGTCAAATGTTGCAAGTTAATCGAAAAACTCTAATGAAAGCAATTGAAAGACGTAATATCCTTCAATCACTCAATAATGCCGATTTTTGGGCATTTTCTACTAGAGCACCGTAAGGACAAAAATAATTTTGATGCTATAAGAGAAGTTATTAAATTTTGGCATGATAACACTAGAGTTTCACCTAATACAAGAGATGTTATAAAACAAAGAGTTGGTTCTACTAATCATGAACCACATCCAAAGTATTTCTTAGATATGACTCAAACTCAATTTTTTCGTAAGTTTGAACAAGAGAATCTGAAATTAAAATTAGTCAATGTTTTTTGAAATGTTAAACCATTCTATGTGAAAATCAACCACGCTCGCACCACTTGTTGTAGGCAACATGTTGAATTTGCGATGCATTATGCTAAATTTTTATGTATTCGTTTTAATTTTCATTTTGAAACTATGTTATCGGAATGTGGTGTTCAAGTTCCACCAATATCTTCTAGGGATTTCATTCCTACTATATTTTGTGAAAAAGAAGTTGGACAATTTTTTTATAGTCAAGATTGTTTAGATGGAAGTTGTAGTACATGTGGCGGATTACCTAAATTGGAAAGTTACATCCATGAGAAAATTAAAGGTACAATAAGACATAATTTAGTTGATTTTGATAAATATAAATCAGTTGCATACCAATGAAAGATGGAAAAGAGTCTAAACGGTGTGAGCTAGTTATAGAACAAATTTCTATTTTCCAATTTTTGAGAAAATTTAAGGATGCAATTGTTTATGAGTATGCGAGGCATACACATAGAGCTCGATGGTTGGATGAACAAGTTCAAGCTATGCAAAGACACATTTCCTATTGGTAATATTGTTTCAAAGGGTCGATTTTGTAGAGAATTACACATTAGACAACCACAAATGGAGGTTCAATTGCAAATATTACAACTCAAGACAAATTGTCATTTGTGTGCATATAGCATTTCTACATTCTCCGACAAATGATGAGAGAATGATCAAAATTTTTAAGAGGTGCCACTTTTATATCGTGTGATGATTGTACTCATTCTAAATTTGTGTAAGGGTGTTTCCAGTTATTTTATGGAAACTTGTCTGATAGGGACATCCACTTCAAACAACATTATATATGGTCAGATAATTACACATCTCAGTTTAAGAATGCACGAATTTTTTATTAGATGAGAAGAATGCATGTCAAGATGGGTGTGTAACATATTTGGAGTTTCACTGAGGCTAGACATGGAAAAGGAGAGCATGACAAAGTGCAGGGCATGTGTGAAAAGAGCTCTTGCAAGAAAAGAGTTGAAGTACAAATATGGTGCTAAATTAAAAGATGCTAAGAACATAGTGGAATGGTGTACTGATAACATGGCCCGAGGTTCTCAAAAAATTCCACAGTTTACGAGATATTTTTGGTTGATAGAGGAACAAAAATTGCTAACTACGAGGATTGTATGACACTCACTGGGTCTAGTGATATGCACTCATTTTGTAGCTCGAGACACTACTTATTACTTACAGGCCATATGGACAAGAAATTTGACATGTTTTTGTGCATCTTATATTGAATTTGTCAACTACTGAGTGTGATTCACAAGAATGGGTGGATGGATGGATTTGTAGGCCTCTAACTCCGCTTCCTATTATCAACCTCCACAAGCATTATTGACTTGTTTCTGCTGCAGATGAAGTTGTAATATCCAAGGACTTTGATGAAATTTTGATTTTGGTGCGACAAGGTATTTATGGTTATTTATTTAATTTTTGTATCAAGAGTTATGACCATTGAAATTTTAATGTAATTTAAATTTGAGTTGTTCAACCTTTATTTTTGTAGGACATGTGTTTGGTGAATCATGCATGTAAGACAATGAAGAAGGAAAAGACTATTTCTTATGTCGTTGCATCGAGGAAAGAAAGAAGTTGACTTCTCCTATTATAGATGGTGAAGATATTGAGTATCCTACGGGGTTAGTGGTAAGTTCTTTGGAACTTGGATCCGATGGTATCTATTTGGGTGTTTGAAGACTTTGAGACACACATGAAAATACTCTTATATTTGCCTCTATTTCTAAATGACAAATTTATTTAGCCGTATAGATATCGAGGAAGGCCTAATAACAAGATTCTTTGGAAGGTTCGAGAGTCGATCATGAAGAAATCTTGTCTCGCTATTCAGCGTAGATCTCGATCCCTCCGATGGTTCATTGGAATGAATTTACAATGCTCATGTCTGGTATATATAATTTCTTTTCAATATATATATATAAATTTGTTAGTTTAAAGATCTAGATTTAAGTTTGAATATATTTTATTTTAAATTTGTGTATTTTATATATATAGATAGTATATGGTTTTGATTTGAAACTTAAATTTCTTTGACTAACACATTTATGTTTAGGTTAGTGGTGCCAAAAAGTTTCCACCTTCACGTGGTTAGCACTGTTAGTAGAGAATTTTAAATTCTCGAAGCTAAGAGAAGCTTTCATTGTTTGAAAAAGTTGTAAATTTTGAAAAAGTTGTAAATTTTGAAAATGTTGTAAATTTTGAAAAAGTTGTAAATTTTGAAAATGTTGTAAATTTTGAAAATGTTGTAAATTTTGAAAAAGTTGTAAATTTTGAAAAAGTTGTAAATTTTTAAAATGACTCCTCCCCAAGTGTTTACAAGACCATACCTATGCGTGTGCACCGATCTGGGAAGGAAAAATCGAGGGATGATATTGTAGAGAGTCCCTACACCGAGGTGTCGGATCAGACGAGACATCTCTAGGTGCCACGAGTCCGAGTAGTCACCTGTCGAAGTTGAACGATATTTTGGTCTCAGGGCTCTTAAGGGACTACGCCCGAACGAAGTAGCCCGGAAGCAATGACCTTGTCACGCACCAAAACACCACCTCCTCTAGCATTCACCTAGCCACCCGGATGTGTCAACGCAGTCGGTTCGGTGCCACGACCCACCGTTTGCAAAATATAGCGTTTGACAACCTTACACTGGCTCAAACTGCACTATTTCACACGTTTGCAAACAATAGGGCAACAAGAGCACCGAAATGAGAAGGAAAAAAGAGAGAGGATTTTGTAGAGGGTCCCTACGCTGAGTTTTAGATCGACGAGGAATCTCTAGGTGCCATGGAGTTCGAGTAGTCACCCATCGAAGTTGAATGATATTTTGGTCTCAGGGCTCTTAAGGGACTACGCCCGAACGAAGTAGCCCGGAAGCAACGACCTTGTCGCGCACCAAAACAACACCTCCTCTAGTGTTCACCTGGCCACCTAGACGTGTCGGCACATGTCTCAGTCAATTCGGTGCCACGACCCACCGTTTGCAAAATATAGCATTTGACAACCTTACACTGGCTCCAACTGCACTATTTCACACGTTTGCAAACAATAGGGCAGCGAGAGCACCGAAATGAGAAGGAAAAAACCGAGAGAGAATTTTGTAGAGGGTCCCTACGCCAAGGTGTCGGATTAGACGAGGTGTCTCTAGGTGCCACGGAGTCCGAGTAGTCACCCATCGAAGTTGAACGATATTTTTGTCTCAGGGCTCTTAAGGGACTACGCCCGAACGAAGTAGCCCGGAAGCAACGACCTTGTCACGCACCGAAACACCACCTCCTCTAGCATTCACCTGGCCACTCGGATGTGTTTCGGTGCATTTGGTTTGGTGCCATGACCCACCATTTACAAAATATAGCATTTGACAACCTTACACCGGTCTCCAATCGCACTATTTCATGTGTTTCAAACAATAGGGCAGCGAGAGCACCGAAATGAGAAGGAAAAAATTGATAGAGAATTTTGTGAAGGGTCCCTACGCCGAGGTTTCAGATAGATGAGGCATCTCTAGGTTGCACTGGAGTCTGAGTAGTCACCCATCGAAGTTGAACAATATTTTGGTCTCGGGGCCCTTAAGGGACTACACCCGAACAAAGTAGCCCGGAAGCAACGACCTTGTTGCTGCACACCGAAACACCACCTCATCTAGTGTTCACTGGCCACCTAGACATTTTGGAACAGCTTGGTTTGGTGCCACGATATCTTAAGGCATGACTTCTCACTCCTCGCCTTCGTTCATTTCTTAGGACTCAAAACATTCAATGTCACTTGTTTACCTTCCATCTCTCTTGCTCTCTTTGGACTTGCCTCTATCCTCTTAGACCTGCTTCATCACTGTCCTTGCTTTGCTCTCTTGAGCTATGTTGTTGTGGTGATCTCTCTCCATCCTCTGTTGCCCCAGCTATGTGCTTACATGCTCATTATTTTTGCATTGTAATAGGATTCTTCATCACAAATCACTACACAATTAGGAGTATAAGTAAATCATCAAACAATTAAGGGAACACATGTGTGAGGACCTTTTATTCATAATTTCCATCATTGATTGCATGAGATTAATCATCTCTGCCTTAAATTGAAGCAATTTCTCCCATCTCGAAACTTCAACCCCTAGTCCATCAAGCAAGATCAAGCATTCATACTCGCAAAGAAGGACATGTGACCATTGGGTGAGCATGATCCTTGAAAAATGGAACATGATCTATTTTCTAAGATTATCTCATTGTTTAGATTGTTCTTGGTCATATTTTTGAAAATCAATAGGAATAAAGTTGAGATCAAGAAAGAGAAATTCCATTTGGAAAATAATCTCCCATTTGCGAGTGAGATGAATAATTTTGATTCTCATTCCTTGGTGAGATCAGTGTGTGTTTCATCCGACTCGAGAGAACTTGTATGACATTTTGTCCCATACCATCACCTAGAGGTTTGATGCTCTAAAAGAAGCCATTTCTGATTTTGAATCCCATGAGGAGAATGTATCAAAATTTTGGAAGATCTTGGCATAAGAATGCATGAGCTTGGTACTCCTCTCAGGGAGAATAATTCCACATGAAGAATCTTCAGGATTCAAATTTTAAGAATTGGTTCAGGAAAATATTTGTGACCCTTTCCTTCAATAGTCAATACTTTAGAAGCCCTTGTAGAGATCATAGGTTATATCTCTAGAATCCTATGAAGAGTTAAATGAAAAATATTTTAGTCAATGTGGAAATATCAATGCCATTCCTGAGAATTGACTCAACACATTGGAGCATGTGAACATCTTGGAAGATGAGAAAGTTTCATTTGTAGTTTCCAGATTCAACAAGATGGTCTATGGAAAAGCCTCATCATTCAAGATCTTCTGCGGAGGAAGACATGAGTTGATTCTTCATGCGATGGGTGGAACCTAAGAATACTAATAAGGGCTTACTGTCAAATTTTTACCCTTTTCAACTTGGGACATCAGAATGCACCACCACATGAAATCTCTCCCTTTCGTCACTTAAGGCTTGTAACATTCTCACTAGGTATTCAATTCCTCAGCACCCCAACTTGATTATGTTGCCCCCTCTCATGAATACTTAACCCTTCTCACATTATCACCCCTTTAATTCCCTTTGTCACTTAAGGCTTATAACCCTACCTGTCATGCCATGTAACCCGGTTAATCCGAATGGTCAAGGATGAGTTAGAAGGTGAGTTAGCTAGGATAATGTTAAGAGGTGAGTATAAACATACACTTATCCATTTTTAATCCCTTTTTAATATTTCATTTTCCTTCATTGCTGCTAGTATTTAGTTATGCTACTAATTTTTCAAGAAACCCTATTGCAAAAATCACATTTTTGCTCATATCTCCTTCATTTTTGCTCCATTTCCCCTGCAATTTTGTCCGTAACTTCTACTCATGAACTCCTTGAAGATGATCTAAAATTATTTTCCATTGGTACCCTAATTTTTTATAGCATCCCATTTAAAATTTCAGAGAAAAAACTTGCCTTTTTAGATCCTTGCAATTCTAGAGATCGAAAACACTTGAAATTTGAAGCAGAAACCATATGAAAATACCTAATATAATGAAAAAATTCATCTCAATCCAAATACAAGAAGACTTGACTAAATATTTATTATTAAATTTGCATATGAGCCTTACTAAAAATAATAAGTTTTGATAACAAAGAAAAAAATTGAAACCTCTGTGTAATCTTCAATTCTAGAAATATGAAAATTGTAAAACTTGAAAATCGAGAAAATTGTAAAATCTTCTATGTTGCACCATAAGTAACGTTAAATATTCATATATAGTTCAAGATGAACTCTACCTCACTTATTTCTATCAATGTTCGCATTAGTTGATATGCAACAGATTGAGTGTTAGCTTTTAAAAAAAATAATTGTACGTAAATTTTGCCCTTTTGTAGTTCACCTAGCATGGTTTTGCTTAATGGAATAGGTTTTCTTAACAATTGTACCATGTAGTGCTCCAGGACATGGTTTTTTAATTTTAAATCAAACATACATATCAAATAACTAATTTAAATGGTTATCAAAACATCCATAGATGGATATCATACATGCGAATGAAATCAAATAAAACATATAGTTCAGATTTATCGTTATGAAAACCAACACACATGGATATATAAGAATCAAACAAAGTGTGCTCCAGATGCACGTCTCTGAAAATATATGTAAGTTCATAATGTATGTGTACATCTCGAACTAAGTGTGTCATAATGTACATATAGGACCACATGCGGTCACAAAAGGCTATATATATACAATGGACTATATGAAGAAACATGTTCACTAGGACCAGATGGCCCATATATATATCTATGTACATCCAGGTGGACTATGAATCTACTCATGAAACATCTTCCCTCTCTTTTCCCTACTAGAAGTAGCATGTCCATGACCTGGGGATGTAGTGGAGGGAGATGCCACTACGGATTTCATCCATGTGGTCCTAGGTGTCTCTAAGCATGCCTGCAACCTAACCTGCACATTCATAAACAACAAGTTTTTAACACCCAAAATTTTAAAATACATTTAAAATTTAGAAACTTGTACAATTTAGTTAAAATGCATGTGAAATCTTACAGCAATGTCATGATGCCTATCAATTTGTTGTTGACGCATCGGAGGGACAACAATAGACTCACGAGGGGTAAGCTACATACAAATAATTAATTTTCAAATTAAATATTTCACATACATACAAAATTTGATATTGTAGATTTAAGTAATAAGAAATAATGAACCTCCAAAATTTAACAAATTTAAAAAATTGTACCTTAGTTAGTGGATCTGCACAGATGCTATGGCAGTATCTACAACAGCCTCCACAGTCTACATATATGGAGGAGTCTCTCTAGCAGTCATAAGCTATACAAAAAACATGTACAAATCAATATTAAAATCTACATGACTGTGCACCACATAACAGAGGTCCAAAGCATGTAATCCACATGAACTTCTAGTAATTAGAAACAAAGTGTAAAGAGATTTACTAACCTACGTAAAACTCATGTGAGGCGTGCCAGTAGCCTCAATTCCCAGAGCAGATGATGACCCACCAAGCTCCTATGTATAAAAGAGAAACATATTAATATGTACAACATATACGTGAAACATTATAATAATAATCTAATGCAATCAAATGAAATTAAAAATGTAAGTTAGTACAACTTGAAACTTACATTTGAAACACGCCTAACTCGTAGAGCTAAAGCATGTCGACACCGGATGTTTCCTTCACCGACTCTTGCTATTTAAAATAAAATAAAAAATTAGTTTTTTACATGTATGTACATGATGTACAATCAAATATATATATATATATATATATATATATATATATATATAATTAAAATCTCAAACATGTGAATTAAACTATTGTATATATATATATATATATATAAAATTTATATTTATTTGAAATTTACCTATGAAAGACCAATATCAGTGGCACCAGTTCCAAAAACATTCCCCAACATCTCATCTATAGAAAAGAAATCCTGTGAACCAACAAATGATGTCTCGCCCGCAGTGCATACGGCACCACATGATCCACAGTGGTGTGGTGCGCTAGAACTGGCGCCTCCACCAACATCACTAGATGCAATCTGGTCACTATGCAAAAGTGAGAGAGTCGAGAGCTCCTCAATGCATGTAGTGTATTAATCTCTCAACCTCCTTCACTTTGTAGGAGGGATAATCAAGGCGAGTGGGGGTTTTGGGGCATGGGGATCCTAGGTTGACCTATGCGTGCACTGGTCTACTATGTGCGAGCCACCTCCTCGACCAAAAAAGTCGAGAAAAATCAAAATAATTCGGACCTCATTGAGCACGAACTCACAATATAATTTCTTCAAAAATAAAGAGGAACCTCATTGTTTTTACACGGTGGATAATAAAAAACCATCCACCATCAGGTCCCAAAATTTTTTTGATTCGGTCATCATGGCACCAATGGATTAGGAACCATTTGCAAGTAATCTTGCGGGGCGGGCATTGGTTCTAGGGTCGGTAAATAATGCACAAATGAGCTCTTTTCCAATTTTTGTCTTTTACGGCCGCATGGGATATTTTATCCGCATACCACCACCTACAATCACCTCTAAAGGTATTCCATCTATGTATTTGGTTGGTTGCGGACTCGACTTTGCCAATCAATGTTTGCAATGTATTGGCTAAAGTCATGCAGGATGGATTTATAGCATGATTTTGTCTTATAGTCTGAATTAGGTTCTCAATGACAATTTTATTTTCTCAAATTTTTCCAATGATATTATCTTGTGTTCCTGCTGGCTCAGTGGGGATAGAAGGAGCCACAGGAGGTAGATCTATGTTTGGAGGAGGGTTTTGAGGAATGTTCGGAGGGTTTTGAGGAATGTTTTGATGGTTTGCACAATTTTGAGCTTGCCGACCAATTGATAAAACAAGAAAATTGTATACATAAAAAAACATTTCAAAAAACCCATGAAAATGCAAAAAAAAACCTAAAATGCAAAAAAATATTAAAATCGGGGGCTTACCTCCTCGTCTTGGTGGCATGGTTGAATCTATCGTTATCCAGAAGTCCGATGAGCAATTTTGAGGTGGTATTCAAAGCTCTAGTGAAAAATGTCCAGGAAAAATTGTGATTTGAAATGAAAAATGGGGAAAATAAGGAGTTGCGAGGCTGCTTTACTTTTTGTCTCAGAGTTCTATGATCATGGTTAATAATTGCACTCGCGGTTCTAAACTGTGATCGCAGTTTTAGGTTCGATAATTTCGAACACGGAATTCGAGAACCGTGATCGCGGTTTGAATTTCAGTGTTTTTATGTCCACGGAATTGTCCACCAACTTCGTGCACTTACCCAACCCGTAGATTAGAATTTTTTTCCCTAGGATCCATTAAAACCCTAATGGCTAAGGATAGCTCTTCTCTTTCTTAGCTAGTTGTGCCTCACGTCAATGTCAACCTTATCTATGATGAGGTAACCATATCTGAGCTCACGACTCTATATCGTGATGTTACTATGTCGGATCATATTAACCAACAACTCTTAGCTAATGAATGAAATGTGCCAACTAGCTTTAGCATCATTTTGGATCTAATTGCTTTACTCATTGTACACCTTGTTCTATAATTAGTCGTGATACTCCTTCTAAAATCTCTAAAAAAGTTCTAGATGATTCTCTTATTGATTTTATGTTTGGTCTTAACAATCTTACACGTGCATATTAATTCTTCTACTAGTCGGACCATGACTATGGCTCCATCTCATGCTTTTCCTAGTTATGACACTAATTCTCATGACCCATCACATACTAGTTTACATACTCCTTCACACTATGTCGATGGTTAAATCGATGATACACTTAACGACATCTTCATCTATGAGTCTCTATCTGATTTCGATGAAACAATTGATAGTCACGAGTATACTACTTTATGTTTTTTTGAGTGTGAATTTTGTGCTCCATTGTCATATTCTTATGAGGTTGTATCTAATAACATGCATGAGTCATCTCTATCTATTTCTTCATCTCCTCCTATTGCTTCATCTCCTCCTACTACTACATCTACATCCATTAGTTTTTCTACTCCTATTTCCTCATCTCCTACTATTACTTCATCTCCACTTATCACCACCTCTCCATCCGGCGCTTCATCTTTTAATTATATTCCGATGCTATTCCTACTACTCCTATGGATGTTCCATGTTCTACAACACCTTTTAATCCTTTGGTACCCACACCTAGTGTGCCTTTATAATCGTAATCTCCTATGTCTCCTTATGATATTCCCATGATTACTCATAATGGAAAGTTACTGATCGCTTAACACCTTATTACCATCTTCTCCTATTTCTTCCTAGAATATCTTGTCTCTTATGCATTTTACGGGCCACTTATAGTCTTAGGTTCAATCACTCATATTAGAATGTAAGGCCTACTATGTTTCCATTGATAATAATTCATTACATGACAACCCTATTCCTAAGAAGATCCATAACTCGGTATTTCCCAAGGATTTTCTCATGCCTACATTTTTATGTTTTGATGGTATTGACAACCCCTACTTGCATGTCAAACATTACCTTGTGGCATAGCCTTCGTATTCTAATGATCGATTATTACTTAAAGCCTTTTCCATAGTCTCATAGTTGACGTTTTACAATGGTATACAAATCTACCATTTGGATCTATTAGCACTTATTGTGTAATGGAAGATGCTTTTCTCCATCGCTTTATCATCAAAAATGGCCCTAGGGTTGCATATGATCACCTACCTACTTTACATCAAGGTAACACAAGTACCTATCATGGATTACATCTTACGATTCAATTCTTGAATGCACCAATCAGTCTTTCAACCTATTTATTTAGAGAATAAATTTATCTCTGTCATGGTTTGACTCCAAAAGCCACTAAAAAAAAGATTGTAATACGACACATGTGAATTATTCATACTTCTATGTTATAGAGTCATAGATCTAGAACAATACCTCATTGCTACACATGTTATGGATCCTCCACCTATTGTTACTACTACCTCATCTAATTATTCTCCATTACCATCTGTTGAGTATCCTACTTGATCTCCATCTCCTCTTCATAAGCAAGTCCATTCTACCACATCATAGAAGCGTCCTTCTTATCCTACTCCATGATCAGATGTACACCTCAATATTTTACACATATTTGACATGATCCATTGCATTTCTCTCATCACGTTGAACCACATGATGTGTTGTGTGCTTTACTCAACAGTTTTTAATTCTCTTACCCTCTAACCAAAATCATCGACCACACCATTTACAATTTCAGCGTGATCATCCCTATTGTAACTATCACCGTATCAATGGACATAGGACAATGATTACTTTTCCTTCATGATATATTGCAAAAATTATAGGATAATTGTGTCATTTCCTTTTGTTCTCGCTCACATGAGCGGTCTACATATCCTCTACCTCGTAGACGAGATACTATTCTAATTGAGTTCTCTCCTTCATCTAGTGCTAAGGTAATTATTAAGCCCATCGCCATAGGTTTTCACTCATATGCACTCTCCATCGAATCCATCCATCATCGTAGCATCTCATTCATCTCATCCACCACATCATACCTCTACTTGCTTCACATTGGCTTCCATATCCCTCGGCATTCACACCTCCCACTTTGCCACTCCACATGACATCTAGTTTGGTTCATCGCTCCCTCTGCTTTCATCCCACATGCTTCCACCGCTTCACACTACCTCGGTATTTGGTAGGTGACCTCTATCACCTCACCCCCTGTTTGACGCACTCATGTTCTTACAGTTCTTGCATAACTATTGAGGAATTTGTTACAATAAAAACCCCTCTTCACACACGTCGTTTCGTCTAGCACACTCTATCGAATCATTTCTTGATGATGCACTCTTGCTATATAGTTCATCCTTGACTACGAGGGTCTTATCTAAATGAACCTCATCATATATACACTAAGGGGCATCGCTAATCTTCTCCCCCTATCCTCATCATACTACCATACATTTCATTACACTATTATGACTACATCATACTATCTTCAAATCACTCACTATTCAAAAATTACGCAACACAAGTAAATTCAAAAAACATGAAAGATATTCAACACATTGCACATTGTAACAATCATTCACAAACCATGGAAGTTAATGTATTCAAGCAAAAAAAGATAGAAATTTTAATTTCCTATAGATAAATGAAATCAAGGAAGCTAAAACACTGGTAAACTAAACAAACAAAATATCTGCAAGAGGGTTACGTAAGGCCTCTAACATTCTATGAGGTAAAATTCATGAAAAATCTGACATGTCAAATTCCCCTTCCCATCCTGGTACACCATCAACTAAGCCCGAATAGTAAAATTATTAGTAAGTAGAATCTGGTCTAAATCGAAAAAGCTTAATAGGAATTAAGAGGAATTTGAACCCATTATCTCCTCATATGCCTTGGGAGTGGTGGACTACAAGAGCTTCGAAAGGGAGAGATGTTGAAGCAAGATTCCCAAAATTATCTAATCATGAAGGAAAAACCCAACTTTGTGATGGTTTGGAAGGAATAGAAACCGATGAGGGAGTGGATTTGAAACCAAATAATACTTTGGTGAGGGGAAAGGAGAGGGGGTAGTTGGTGCCACAGAGTGGATTTCACATCGATCCCTTTTTATTCCCAATCATAGTCTAACCATCGAGTTGATTGATCACCTTTGGGATTAGACAATCTTGATTAAACTAAAATGGATATATATATGGGATCTAAATTAGTTTAATCTAAAATGCATAGGATTAAATAACAAATAACTAAATAAGGAAAGTGACTCAAGAATCTAAGAAAGTAGAAATGTAAAACCCTAATGTGCAAGGAGATTTAGAAATATCTTAGTTGATTTAATGGTTGTTTGGGATTGTGTCATTGAGATGACCTGAACAAACAGGAGGAGTAAATGACTAGGCCGAGGCCACGGGGAGTTCATTAGTAAGGCAATATCCTAGCACGTGATTTCATATTGAAGTAATTAAAATTAATAAAAGTAAAGTCAATATACCGGTAGGCATTAAAGGGTGAAAGGGTTTAATTTATTAATATTTTGAATCGGTATTGGGGGTAGGTTAGAGAAGTTTATTTTTAATATAAAACTAAAACATTTGAACCCTAGTTTTTAAAACTAAATACCTTAAATTGCTATTTAAGGAGTGTTGAGTTAAATTATAATCTTTTTTTTAATAAAGAAATCTCAATTAAGAGATTCTTAACCAAGAAATAATAAGATGGTAGAAAACTAGGATTGAGTATGCTTTTCAACACAAGTGATATTATTTCACCATCTTAATTATTTAAAGAACTATTGATAAATGATTAAAGATTAACATTTATAAGGTAATTGGTAATAGGTCTTGAATGGCTTCAAACTATCTTTCGAGAGAAAATGCATATTAAAAAAAAATTGAGTGAGAAATATGATATATTTTCTATTTAATATATTAGGGTAGAAATAAAAAGGGGTAAATAAAATTGTCATGGAAAAATGGGTAAGTAAGGTACATGGAAAAAATAGGGGTATTTTCATTCTAATAATATAACGGAGGGGGTATTATCAATTGAATAATTAAAGGTAAAAACTAGAATTAAGGGTATTCTTTAATACCCTTCAATGAAACGTCTTTATACCATACTTTTACTAAGTAAACCCCGTGGCGAGAGGCCACTGAAAGTGTAGATTTGAGCTATCTAGCCTGGACTAGGGGCCCTAGTCCGAATTCTTGGTGCCACTGGTCTATGCGGGAGGTCAAGAAACCAAACTTGCGGGTCACTAGATGATCTAAATTCTTTGTTTCCTATCATTGCAAGTGCGTCGGATGTCACTAGTAATCAATATTGAAAAAGAGACCTATAAAACCCCAAGCCAAGCATTAAAACCCTAAAAATGAAATATGCAAATGAAGGGTCGATTGTCCTCAACAACCACAATGGTAGACTTACTTAAGTGTTGCACTACATTTCAGACCCAAATGTAGTTCTAGATGTGTGTGTGTAAATTGTGCCTAGGTGCTCTTGTGTCAGTCACACTTTGTGAAGTAATGAGCAATAACTAGATGTAGAAATGTAAATAAATGGTGGATGAAATAGAATAAACTCCCCTCCTATGAAGTGTGATGCAGATGAACCAACCTTGTCCCTTGTGATGGAGCTAGATGGATGTAAATGAAGCCTTGGATGGATGCAACCTTAGGTGGTGATAGTAGTGACTAGTGTTTGGTCCCTCATTATGGTCTCATAACTTTATATTTATATGGTTCTCTTGTTCTAATTTCGTAATTAACCTCAAAAGGCCAACCACCAAAAATATAAGAAGCTCAAATGGCTAGAAAGTGCCCAAAAATGTGTGTAAAGTGGAGAAAGCGATCGGGGTGCCCCTGAATGGGACCGGGCGTCTAGGGCACCCTACTTATTGGCACAGGCTCCCTAGTCGGGGTAAAATAATGCGAGAATGGAAAAAAAAAATTTGGGAAAATATATGTAGAAGGTCAAGAATGATGCTAGAAAGAAAAGTAAAAATGCCAAAGGACATGGGTTAATTATTACTTTCTTCACTAAAAAACCATATGAATAGTAGTATGAGACCGGGACTAAATAATACCCAAAGTGTATGATTTAGTGTCTACATTTTCCCCCACTTTATGTTGGTGAGCGGAACGCTTGGTAACATAAAGTAGATATATGTGTATACCATGCCCATATAGAGTGATATAGAAAGCATGCCGAAGGACTAGAAAAAGCATGGAGTGAAAAAAAGATGATGAAGCATGGGGCTAAAGATGTAAAAGAGAAAAAGGTGATGAGAGTGAACCTAGGGAGGAAACGCATGTGTAGTCCTTTCATGTTAGTATGAGGTACAAACTACTGAATGATGTCATTGTTGTTTGATTTTATTGTTTTACGACTTTGTTTTAGTTGTTGTTGATTACATGTTTCTCGTGCGAGATAGACCCAAAGGAGAAGACGATTAAGTAGTAAAACACAAATGTATATATGTAAAAACACATTTATATACCAATGAATAGACTGAAATAAAAATATGAAAAGTATAAAAGGAACATGTGCACCTGATCCATGATGAGAGAAAAGGGCATAGAAAGGATATCTCAAATCTTGTGAGCTCTTTGGGTGATCTTATACCATTGTGGCCGAAGAAGTGTAGGGAGAAATTTGCATTATTCTCCAACTTGTAATTATTTCCCTAAGAGTGTGTGAAGAGATCTCTATACTGCCTGGTTTTTTGGGTGATCCGACCTTATTGGCCGAAGTAGTGTAGGGAGGAATTCTTTTGTATCCTCTAACCTATAATTTCTCCCCAAAATGCTAAGGACCACTTTTCATGTAAAATCCATTGTGTACGGGTTTCATAGACTTGTTTGAACCCACTCATTGTATAACCCACAATGTCAAGGATGGAAAACTAAATTGAACCAACCTCACGAGAGAATGATGTGTAGTATATAAAACCCCAAATGATGCCCCCCTCTTTGGGGGTGCATATAACATCACGAGATAGGAGGATACAACCCCAAAAGAGGACCGATCGTGTAAAATCTTCCCTACAAGGGGAAGGGAATTTTTTTGTAGAAATGAAGGTGCACACAAACAATTGGCTAGAAACAAGAGTTAGTAGGAGAAAGAATGCATATAGAAAATAAGTGTAAGCTACATGAGACCATATAGAAACTAGAAAGCAAGTAAACACATAAATAGACCCCCAAAGTGAGTTGCAAACATGGGAAATCACTCACGATGTTGCAAGACACTCAAGGCCATAATGGCTGCATAAAAAAACAAGATTGCACACCAAACAAAGGGCAAGGCCCATACTGATATAAAACAAGAGACAAACAATAGTAAAAAAATAGATAGATATCCATGGAAACAAGTAATCTGAAAAACAAATGTTTGAGATGAAGCACCCATTAACATCTTAGAAGGATAACCATGTATGTCAAAAGCGTGTATAATCAAGTAATGTAAAGTGCTAAATACAAAATGAAACAATAAAACCTATGAGAGACAGAATGTGGATGCCCCAGGAACCGTTGTAGTAGTGGTAGAAGGCAAGCATCCATGTTACATGTAAGAGACATGTATCTACGATCACAACTAGAAAAGGGTATGAACGTGGACATGTGTATGGTAAAGATAAATAATATACAAGATTCATATCTAGCATGTATAACAAAGTGAACATGAACAAGAAAATGCAAGCAAGAGTAGATGCAACCAAGATATGTAACATGTTGTGGATGGATGGTAGAGTCGCATGCCCCGAGTGAATGGAGTTATATGCAATGATGTTCATTTAGTTTCCCCCCTCAATAGTTAAGAATGAACTATAAATGAGAGTGTGTCATCGGGAAATGGTCAAAGTGTTTGTTGTATCTAGTGTCTTGAGGAGTGTGCATGTGTAATGATGACATGCGACTAGAGGTGATGTGTGAGCGTGACCCTATGGCCGAAGTGTATATCACGACAAGATGAGCGTAAGAGTGATGATGTATCCTAAAGAATATATCACTACAAGATGAATAGGGAGGTGGTGATCTAGCCTAAAGTGTATACCACTACAAAATGAATAGAGGGAGTGGTGATATAGCCTAAAGCGTATACCACTACAAGATGTTACACTAGGCGACCCTTTAGCCTATAGCGTATGTCACTAACCTAGGGAGTTTTCCTAATGGATGAATGAATTATGATTGTGTGATGATGATAAGGTACATTTGATTTGTAAACCCTCGGCGATCGAGTATGGACCGGGAACTAAATTGCATCATAGGGAAGTGAGTGTAGCACGTAGAAAAAAAAGATGTAGTGTATGTGATGATGAGAGACGACCATGTGATGTGTAAGATGTGTAGATATGTAATGCAATTCAAGACGTGTAGATAGACTAGTAGTATGAATATGTGTGCTATATAAGATGAATAATATGTAACGCTAGATTTTGAAGCAATAGAGGTGTGATACATATGTGATGAATACTAATGTGGTGTGTAGAATACAAATGATGTGTAGATGTGAAATGGTTGAAATGATGTAGACTAAATATAAGATGTAAGCTATATGACATATGATACGAGATGTGTGGAGAGCCGCAATGTATAGTACCTATTGTCCGAGTGTGTGGGGTTCATGTGTAGTATGTCCTCAACGTCAGTGTTAACCGAAACACAAGAGTGTGTCATTGGGTAAAAGTCGACGTTAGCGTGTGTATGAAGATGTATATGTGAAAAATGAGGTGTGTAAGGATATGAATGTTATATGTGTGAAAATATTAGGGGGATTAAGAAGAGTAATGCCCCCAAGTAATAAATAGATATTTTAATGTAAGATGAAACAAGCTTCTTTATTGTAATGTTAAACCCTCAGCGTCATATAAGAACTATAAGAATATGAGTGTGTCATCGGGAAGGTAAAGTGACATGAGGCACCTACCAAAGACCAAGTTTGCGAGAAGTGGTGGAAGCATGTTGGGAAAAATACTTGATTATCACCGTATATTGATAGTGGTATTTAAAATGTGTCTTCACCATTAGTAGGACAAGTAGTTGCTTTGAAAACAATGATTGGCTGCTGAAGTGGTGTATTATTGCATAATGATGTAGTAGTCCCAGTAGAAAGAGGTGTTGAAATTATTTTTAGGAGAGTTTTGTAGGTTGACTTGGTAGCAAAGGAGGTTGAGTGAGAAAATTTTTGAGAGGTGGTTGCATGCGTTGACTTGGTAATGTTGTAGATGCTTTGAGACGATGAGGTGCTTTATACTGATTTTGAGAGGCCATTGCATATGCGGTGCTTGAATTTCCAAAGAAGGCACATTAGAAATGGTAGCATGATGGTTATTTGACCCATAAGGAACAGATTTAGGATCCCGTGTAGATGTAGCATTTATAGATGGGCATGAAAGAGAATGTTGTGAAATGAATGAGATGAATCACCTGACTCTCAAGATGTTTTATTCTTCATTATAAAGCATGGCATTCATTGTCATTATGTCCATTGATTCGATGATAATTGCAATATGAACGACCTTGATATTTTGCGAGCCGATAAGGAGGATAGTAATGAGTAGGTGGTAAAGTGATCAATTGATGACTAAGGAGCTCAGTAAGAAGGTCATGTTGTTTATTATTATGATCAAAGATGAAAGGTTCTGGTAATGGTATAACTTGAGGCTCACTAATATGAGCACATGTAGTAGACATAGAATGAGATGGAGAGGGAGAACAAACATGATTCTAAAAATGTCTTTAAGATGTTGAATTTCACTTTTGAGAGAAGTAGTCGTTCGATTGCATTGCCTTAAATTTTTCTTGAAAGGAAGAATGCAAAGCTTGAATTGAGTCTAAAATTGATTGACTAGATGGAGGATCATGAGGACTAGGTTCGTCAAAGAAACAAGTGAATATAGGAATTATTTCATGTGGCGGTGTATTTTCAGGAAGATACACGGTGTCTAGGGATTTTGCACAACAACTTTGACAAATGGGATGCATCTTAAGTAAGTCGAGACAAAGAAACTTGAGGTACTTTATAAGGCATGATAGAGGAAAAATGAGGATCCTAAGCGTGAAAGCGATCGGGTTCACCAAAATGATTAAACTAAAATGGATATATATGGGGTATCTAAATTAGTTTAATCTAAAATGTACAACAATAAATAACAACTAACTAAACAAGGAAAATGACCCAAACAACTAAGAAAGTAGAAATGTAAAAACCTAATGTGCAAGGAGAGTTAGAAAGAGCCTAACTGATTAGATGGTTGTTTAGGATTGTGTCACAAAGATTACTTGAATAAACAAGAGGAGGAAATGACTATACCGAGGCCCGAGAAAATTACGGATCTGAGTTGACTAGCTAGAATAGGGCACAGGGGCCCTAGCATGAGTTTTGGGCACCCTAGTCTGCATGCAAGAGGTCCAAAAACCAAACTTGTAGGGTCGTTAAATGATCTAAAGTCTTCATTTCTGTTGTGTTTATTTCATTGCACCTGCATCTAGGAAGTCGCTAGTAATCAATGATGAAGAAAATACCTACAAAACCCTAAGCCAAGCATCAAAACCCTAAAAAAAGAAAGATGCAAATGAAGGGGTTGGATTGTCCTCAATGGCCACAATAGTGGACTTAATAACTAAGCACTACACTACATTTCAGACCCAAATTTAGTTCTATATGTGTGTACGTGCAAATTGTGCTTTAGGTGCTCTTGTACTAGTCACACTTTGTGAAGTAGCGAGCAATAACTAGATGTAGAAATGTAATTAAATGGTGGATGGAATAGAATAAACTCCCCTCCTATGAAGTGTGATGTAGATGAACCAACCTTGTCCCTTGTGATGGAGCTAGATGGATACAAATGGAGTCTTGGATGGATGCAACCTTAGGTGGTGATAGTAATGACTAGTGCTTAGTCCCTCATTATGGTATCATAACTTTATATTTATATGGTTCTCTTGTTCTAATTTCGTAATTAACCCTGAAAAGGCTAACCACTAAAAAGATGGGAAGCTCAAGCGGTTAGAAAGTGCCTAAAAGATCATGCAAAGTGGAGAAAGGATCGGGGCACCCCGAATGGGACCAGGCGCCCATATTGGCATGGGCGCACCGGTCGAGGGTAAAATAATGTGTAATGACAAAAATAGACTAGGCGAGAATATTGAGAAGGTCAGGAATGACACCAAAAAGAAAACTAAAAGGTCAAAGGACATGGTTTAATTATAACTTTCTTCACTCAAAACCATATGAATAGTAGTATGATACCGAGACTAAATAATATCCCAAGTGCGTGATTTAGTGTCTACGAGATCTGAGGTTGCATCATCATTGGCTTGGAATGAGCTTGAAGAGGAGAATCATGAATGTGGTGGTTCGGGGCTTGATAGGAAAAGCACGTGTTGGGGAGGTTGAAATAAATCACCTTTTGAGAGATACGCAGGACCCAACTTGAATATTCAAGTGGTCCCACAAATCTTCCTAAGGTCAACTTTGATACAAAATTTCTTGTTAGGATGAGCGTTATAAAATTATCTTGCTCGTGAAATATCACCCGCCATGGGATTAAATGGCTCTAGAAGGAAAGACCGGAGATGAGCGGGGAGTCCAAGAAGTTCTATCCAAACCGGAGTTTTCAACGAAACTCCGGCTAGTGGGGCTAAATTCAGAGTCCATTGAGAAAGCACAAAAAGGGTATTTCCTAAATATCGAGTAAGTCACCTTAAGGAGGAGGGCTTGGATATGAGAAGGATCACGAAAGGAAAAGAGATAATACACGATGCCAGGGATACCGTTGGTCTCCCAAAGGTTCTTTATCAAGTTTTGTAGGTAAGCTTCCAAGGTAATGTGGCCACAACAATACGCAATCAAATAATTGTTACGATACCATTTGACCATAGGGTCTAAACATTCATCGAAATAACAACATTTGGGGATGATTCAGTCCATACGTCATCGTAGACCTTCGGCAAAAACTTCCGAGAACACTTGGGAGCCATTTTCACCACCAGTTGCAATGGATAGAGAGTTAGCCAATCTATAGGCAACTTAACACCTTAGAGGCGGGAAAATAGTCGTCTTACACGATGATAGGACCGGAGGAAGAACCCTATAAATACTAAAGGGGCACATTTTATACAATGAGATATCACAAGCGTATGCATAAATCCCTAGCAGAGTCAAGTTTCTCCAAATCCTCCACTTCTCAACCTCAATAGTTTTTCAATAAGAAGTTATGTCTTTACTGAGGATTTTCATTTCAATGTAGAGATAAAAAAGCTTGAGTATTTCATTTGGTATGTGTGGAAGCCAAAGGGCATGCTCTGCATAGCCAAGTGGTGAAAATTCGGCAGGAGGATCAACATCCGGGGAGTATTTCGGGTAGTGGTTAAGTCCCAAAATAGAACCGAGATTTTGAAGATAACGTCTCAAATGGAGGACTCGTTACAGAGATATGGTGTAAACATGTTCTTCTCTTGGCAATGAAATGTGCTTGTACATTAGAAAAGTGGGTCATAATTCTAAGAGCCAAGTAGTAGGAGATTCCAAGCCTTTTGTGGACATGGTTATTTCACATCACGTCAATGTGTGCGTCAATAAAACCTTTTGTTTGGCAATTTTTAGTATGGTGCAAAAATATATGTTCCATTTTTCTATTTTGAGAAATTTGGGGGAAGCTTTTACAAGAGCATTTTAAACAATAGTAAATATTAATCTTAAATTTTTAATTTTTATTTTATTATTTTAAAAAATAAAAAAACGTCCAATACCCCAAAGATATCGAAAATTTATGGACATTTTAAATGATTTCAAATGCCCCTGTGATAAAAATAAATGTATTATTGATTGTTGAGTTGTGGATAACGAGATAATAATAAAGTTGGTATTCACTAATCGTACCCATAAAATTGTTTCCTAAGGAATAGATGCCACAAACAAAAAGTTTTAAGAAAGAAGAGGCAAGAATCGCTTCTTTGAGTTTTCTTTCTTTCTAAAATGTAGATTACTCTTCTTTATAGTTTTCATATATTTCCGTCTTTCTTTACATTTTCATGTAAAGATATTTAACTGTTTCTCTTGGAGGTCGTATATTAAAAAAATGAAGATCTCAAACTCGTTGCTCTACCCAATTCTTGTTTTTCAAGTAAATTTTAATATCCCAATGGTTCTCTTACATTTCCTTTTGGTATATTCACAAATTTTTCTCTTACGTTTTCTCTGTCTATTTGGTTGGACTTTTTTAGTTGCCTTTTCATGATGTTTATCTATAGAATTGTGATTTTTTAAAACTCGTCTTTCTCAAATATTTTTGTCTTCATGTATGTTCAAGGTTGCCAAATTTTCTTTAATTTGCTAAACAAAACATATATTGTTTTACTCTCCATACCTTGCCATTTCAGACCATAGAAAAAAATAAAGGAAAGAAATTTTACAACACTAGACACAAGAAGATTGAAAAGGACATTTGCAATCTTCCCTTTCTGTTTTCAGTTCCATCCATCTATATCCCGGCTCCACTTTTCTTTTGTCAAATTCCACTAACAAATTTAAAATTGACCATTTTCAATTTCATATTGCAGTGCGTACATGCCATTGCTAATATTTTTAAAGATATGTTTTGCAGGTCAATGGTCCAACCACTGAGACAACCCAGCAACGGGTGGCCCTCCCAACCGTGGCAATTGCGCGTTTCCCGTGACTGCAATAGCGTGTCTGTTTTGCTCTATATATTCGGGTCACTGCATTATTTTGCATTGAACCCGATCCGACTTCATTCCCATTTTCACTAACCATGCTTCGACCATTTCACTTTGTGGTCTTTCTTATCCTCCTTTACAACCCACATCTATGTCTCTCCAAATGTCATCCCCGAGAATCTCAAGCTCTTCTTTCTTTCAGAGCCTCTTTGAATGACTACGAGGGCAGTCTCAGTTCGTGGGGAAATGGAAGTGACTGTTGCACCTGGCCTTCCGTATCCTGCCATCACCATATGGATCATGTAAGCACCGTCAATCTCCATGTGCAGGGAGGCGTCATTTCTGATAGTGTCTGCATCCTTCATTTTCTCACAGAGCTCACCATGAGTTACAGTGGCTTAACAGGTACTCTTCCTTCCTGCTTGGGAAATCTCTCGTATCTTCAGAATCTAGATTTAGGTTGGAAAAACTATCATTGCTTCAATATCTTAACTTGAATGGGAATAGCTTAACAGGTACTTTTCCTTCCTCCTTGGGAAAACTCTCATACCTCCAAGAATTGAGTTTAGACTCCAATATGTTGACGGGGTAATTCCACCATCCTTTTGTCTGCTCACCAATCTTAGTTATGTTGATCTTAGAAACAATAGACTCAACGGAATCATACCATCTTGTTTGGGAAATCTCCCTTTGCTTAAATACTTTGATGTTTCCTACAACGAATTAACTGGGACTCTTCCCTCCTCCTTGCTCAACTCTTCTCCTTACTATCCTCGCTGCTGAAGGAAATAAATTCAATGAGAGCATTCCTTTCAAAGCATTGCCATTCTCGATAGAGCATCTCTCCCTCTCACTAAGCCACCATCATACAATTTCAGAAACCTTGATTCACAACCTTACCAACTTGTCTGAGTTGTCTTTATCCAATTGTGTGCTGAATATTAGCTCAACTTGGATTCCTTTATTCCAATTAGAATACTTGCATTTGACATCATGCAATCTTGATGGTCAAATTCCGCCATGGATTTCAACTCAATACTCATTGAGCCGTCTGAAATTGGCTAACAACAATCTTTATGGAGAAATTCCATCTTGGCTATGGCATTTCAGTCCTCATTTGAGATTCTTAAATCTCTCACAAAATTATTTGCAAGGCAATATTTTCCCAAATGCTTTAAATAATTTGACAGTCTTTGATGTTTCTAAGAATGCATTATCGGGATCCATGCCGTCCTGTATGGCCTTCTACTCTAGAAGTATTGATGCTAAATGACAATTCCACTGATTGGCAATATTCCTCCAAGTTTGAGCAACTTGACTGGTCTTGTAAAGTTAAATTTGGCAAACAACAAATTAAACGGAGTCATTCCACCAAGCTTGGCTGATATTCTTCAACTTCTAGTATTGAACTTGGGAGATAATGGTCTGGAAGGAAGCATACCTTGTGGGCTATGCCCCTTGTCCTTGATTGTACACAATAATAAGCTAAGTGGAAGATTCCCTTCCCCAATAGTAAATTGTACAAAATTACAAACACTTGATATTGGGCATAATTCATTCCACGGGCATATTTCAAAGTCAATCGGAAATCTTTCATACCTTCAAGTGCTAGTGATGAAGAACAATCATTTCAGAGGTAGCATTCCTTCCAAATTGGCAAGTTGGGCGACTCCATATCTTAGATCTCTCCGCCAATAGTTTGTCAAGGTGTATTCCTCATAGCATTGTATCTCCGCAAGCAATGACTCGTGGTAGAAAGTGGACATAGGATGAAAAGAAGGTATCCACTTGGTCCTCTTAATGAACCATATGCTTATCATGATGAGTTGAATATGACTTCCAAAGGCATAGAGCAACACTATTCATATATTCTATCCACTCTATCATGCATAGATCTCTCAAGAAATCAATTGAATGGAGTTCTTCCTTATGATTTTGGAAATTTGAAAGGGTTGAAGTCTCTCAATCTATCCATGAACAATTTCAGCAGGATGCTTCCAAGTAGTTTGGGAGAAATGAGTGATCTGGAATCACCGGACCTTTCTAGAAACATGTTTTCTGGATATATTCCAAAGGAGCTCACATCTCTAGACTATTTGGGATTTTTGCACTTGCAAATCTTTAATATATTTTTATTTGTCTATTGCTTCCAATCTTGTGTGGTGTTCTATTCATATATTTCTTTTATCATATAGCACCGCTCCTTTGGCTAGACAACTAACAATATGCTACTGCAATGATATCTTCAAGGAAGTAAATGATTGTGGCCTGCTACAAGTCCTACTTTTTTACATTCCTACTTTCAATTTGGAGCCATTCTCCCCGGAATTTCCTGCTAACTTTATCAACCAGGTTTATGGGGAAACGTTTGTGGAATATCACTTGTATGCTCTTGTTTCAAGCAAATAATTAAAAATATTTCCCATGATAAAGTGAGAATGATAATGTTTTGTTATGGCATGGAATTCCTCAACTATCTCTCTTTTTCTTTTTTTTAAATAGTGTTTTTTTAGTCCTGTCTATATTGGAATATTTATTGTTTATCCATCCTAGGCCAAAACAAGATAGTAATTATACAAACTTGCATACAACCACCATTGACTAATCTTTTGATATAAAAATATACCTTCTCTCATTAAGAATACATGTAAGAGAGAAGTAAGCCTTTTAAAATCTTGTGTTTAAATGAATTTATTACGCCGAAGGCGTTCTTGTAGTGAGATGCGACCTACCAGGTCTGACACCTTGCAGGAAACAGACGGCTCAGATGACTTGACTGAATTTTCGTTGAAATCGAACGGATCTGTAGAAATCTAGCTCAGGCAAACCACATTTCTTATGCCCGTGGTTTTCACATCCATAAACGGATTACAGGCATTAGGATAGACACCCTAATCATTCAGTTCATTTCCACTTTGGTCTGGCTGCTGGGAGTTGAGGCTTGTGAGGCGCCGCCATGAGAAAACCCTTGCACTCTAAACAGACTCCATTTATTTTTGTTGAAGCTCTGGTGACCCTATGAGTTCTCTACGGACATGGATTTTGGAAGCTCTGTTTTGTCTCTGAACTCTACATTTGTTTGTGGGAGCTTTGCATTTATTCGTGTGTTTCTGACTTTCTTTTTTCTCAGCCTCTGTTGTTATTGCGTGAGTTCTTTGTTTTGTTGTGGGAGCTCTGTGTTTCTTCTGAGAACTCTACATTTTCTTTTGGGAGCTCGTCTAGAGGGTAAAATGCCCTTATCTGCTATTAGATAGTAAGGGTACGAATGGCTTTGAAAGTTATATGATTATATAATTAGGATTGTATAGTTGTCTTATTTGTCATTTTGTTTTACGTTTCTGGTGATCCAGAGTGTCTTTGCACAACCGTGTTATTCAATTTGTTTGAATGTTTTGTTTTTGGTCTGTTGTTTTGTATGTTGAATGGTATTTTGGGTTTGTATGTGCATTTTTCATTGGTTCTCTGTGTTTTTGAGATTTGCATTTTCTTTTCTAATTTTCTCTCTGATAGGGCAAGACAACAACGAAGAAGAGCAGGTCAACTCGGATCAACCAAGGAGAAAAGTAGTGTGGATTTCCTTCGGTAAAATTTTCAAAGTTGCACCTCTGTGATGCTTTCCATGTTTGAGTTGCTCTAAAAAAAATCCCAGAACAATAAGTATGCTGATCATGCCTTGTATTACTTTATTATTTATTGTAGCATGGACTGCCATTAGTCAGACATTGAAACTCATTGTTCTTGGATATCTAGTAGATGATGTTCGTATATTTACATCACAATGTATAAGATAAAAATCCCCACCCCCTTTAGACGATGCACGAACCGCAAGCAACATGGTTTGTATGGTGTTAGGTATTTGTAACAATACATTCATAACACAGTCAATTTGTTGATATTTTATGGTTCTTTTGCATTTGTTAATGGATGGTAATGGACTTTAATTTTTTGGATGTGTGGAAAAATGTGTAAAATAAGAAAGAAAATTTGTATCCTCACTCTACTGTTCTGTGATTAGAAGAAGAAATATGTCTCTGCAACATAGGGCAGAGGAAGCATCAGATGCTATTCCGGTTGATCATTTTCCATGAGTTAGGAGCTTTTGGGAGACTTTTGTTGAAAATTCAAAGGTTTTTGTTTCTAATGATATTTTGAATGTTGATGCCTCTGCACACTTAATTATTATTTCAAAATCCTATGGCCCAAAATTGCAGAACACGATGTTTTAAGGTAGGAAACATGTTATCTTTCGATTGTGTATTACTGATATTTGTGTCTTGTGGTACTTTGTCATCAAACATTGGTGCAATATATCAATGGCATAGATGATTTTATAATTCCTTATGTGGTTGTAGGATTCATATGTACTTTGCTGAGTCTTTCGGAAGAGTGGTCCTGGTCCCAAAAACAGGGAACAATATGGCGATCCTTTTAGGGAAGAGGATTGGAATGAGGATACTACTGAAGCTGGGACACCATATTCTTTGGAAATGAGTCATACTGCATATGATCCAAGAAATTCAACTTTGAGCAATGCCAATGAAGATGTTACTGCATGCTCTGAACTATCTCCAGTATTGGGCAATCGAGTTCTTAATCAAGACAAAGATTTTGATCCTTTAGCAGATAATAAGGTTGAGATTCAAAGCTTCCTGCCAGGATGTGCTGAATCACTCATTACTCAGATTATCTGAACCCCAACCCCAAAAGGAATGAAGTCATCCAACAGGGTGCTAATGAAAATCAGGTAATTAAGTTGTAATGAGATACGTTATCATTTGATATTAAATGCTTGATTTCCATATAAATGAATTTGTGCCACTTGTGTGTAGATAAAGCAACAAGCTTACATTTTATTCGTGTAACACCTAAGGGGTAGTGCTGAATAATTTGCATCTGTAACTGTTGATTTTAGGAATTCTTATGCTTTAACAATGGACTCATTATCTATATGTGTATAGTTAAAACATTTATATAGTTTGGAATTTTTCATTTTGATATGGTGATTACAAAAAATGTTCAAAGTCAAAATTGAATCAGTTATTTGTTTCTTGATTCAGTCATATGGATACGCATGTCATCTCTAAGCATTAAGGTATTTTTAAGCATGATAAGCATGATAAGGGATGACCAAATTTTTATCGTTTTAAGCTTTATAATAATTTTCCAGCAGAAAAGCGGACTTTTAAGTTTCATAATCATAAAGAAGGATCCAATATATTAAGGTTCTGTGAAGAAGGACATTCTGATCCATGATGAAACGTCAACATGGATTGTTTTTGCAGACCAAATTTGATGATATTTTTATAATATAGAGGATATTAGTTGTTTTGGTGAAAGCACAGAGCTGTACATAGCACTATCGAAGATAATATCAGTAGCTTCCACTTGAAAAGTGAGATGGAATTTGAAGTGCAGGGTTCTGCTTGCTTTGATCATTTTTTACCAGATAGATATGAATCATCATCAGCTACTCTGCATGGATGTTTCTTTGACCATAACGACCTTAAGAATCCATTACAACTTAATTCTTTTGTTCAAAAAGCACTAGGTGAGGGTACTTTCTTTCAAGCCTCCAATCGTTCAGACACCTTTGGTGCTCCATCAACAACATGGTATCAAAATGAGAGTGTAACTTAGAATACTAGATCAATCCTTTTCAGATGTGATCAACGTATATCAACTGAAATGGCAAAAAGAATCGATACTAACAATATGGAAAATATGTACTATCAGAGGTAAAGTTTTATGTTTCATGATGGGGAGCATTGACATAAATTTGGATTTTGAATTCTTAAGTCAGTATTTTTATTATTTGTAGAATACTGTTAAAACCAGCAGTGGTGTTATTTGATTGGGGTTTGAATCCAAATATGAAATATAAATTTTGAATTGAGAGAGATTTTAGGGATTGGAATATCTTGTTCATATTCTTCTTATGCATTCATCATTTTTTCTTAGGATTGTGTTTCTCACTAAATGTAGTATTATTGAACATGCTAATTATTTAGAAAGGAGCTGCACTCAAGACCACTGGCAGAAAATTCGACTCCGTTTTCAATGGAAGGACAATGGATGAATGCAACTCCTTTAACAGGTTCAATGAACAAATAAGTTATAACTTTATGCCAAAATATTTGGCACTTGTGATGTCCTTCCTGATTCATAATCCTCTTTTGCAAGACATCTAGCATTGAACAATATTCCATGTCAGCCTGGGAAAAATTGTTCAGAATATTAACTAATGGCAAGAGAAATAATTCTACTTTTGTTCTCGTCTCTCATCGTTAGCTAATGTTTTATGTTCAGATAATGAGCTTACTACAACACAACATACAAGTGTTGGCTTGCCACATGCAAAAAGGGACCAGGCTAGCTATGTTGGATCTCGTACTATACTTGGAGCTCTGCGGGCATATATTCCTACCCGTACTGCATTAGCAGTTGAATATCATGTGAAAAACAAATTCCTTTGACAACTTCCCAAGTTTGGTTCTATACATATAAGAATTGCACAGGAGCACATGGCTGTTGTAACTGTAACCTATCCATGCTCCAAGATTCAGAAATGCAGGCCAGAGAATGCATCTTGGAATTCCTCGTCTGGTATATCTTATGGCAGCGTGGACAGAGCTCCTTAATCTACTAACTTCATTTCAGGAAACTATGCTTTAGAATGGAAAAGAAGGGGAATTCACATACTGACTCTCTCTGTGTTTTTCTTAGGTTCCGTAGCAGCTTTTATGTGGTTTTTGATTATTGGAGTCAGTCTTATGCTAGGCTGCTACATATGCAGATTAATTATAGCGTAAAATTCCCTTCAATGGCATGTTCACTATGCAAATATACAACACTAATTTTTTGAAGCTAGTGGAAAGTGGTCGTCTACCGCTAAGATTTTCGAGACTCTGACTTTGCGATATGTGTTGTATCTGGATGCTACAATCATGTTCATCATCCGTCTTATTCCCAATGTTTTTTTCTCTTGCAAACTGCCCAAAACTTTTATATGATTAGTAATACTCTTGTAGACATTTAAGTTATATGGATAGTCAAAAACTATGTTAAAATTTAGTAGAATAACCAAACCTGATTATGCTTATTGGTATTTGGCAGTGGGTAGCAGTCCCTGGCTTTGGATGGTTTAAACCATGTGTTATGGTTTTTATTTCTTTGCATGTTATAAGTGTTGTTATTGTATAATTTTGAGTTGAATTCGAGAAAGGGTAGTCATCTCTTCCAACTATCCTCCATCAAAATCAATGCATTCAACATATACCATGCCTTTAAATTTGTTGGCTCCTTATCAGATTTTACTCTTCTCATCAAGTTTCCAAATGTTCCCTATTTGTTATCTTTGATGACCTTGATGATCAAAGGAGAAAACGATGTCCAAGAAATTTGATTCCACCTTTTGCCAATGCCTCAACCTTTAATTACACTAAAAAGCATTTCCAAATGCAAGTCTCAATAACTATGCCTGTAAAGCATTATGAAAATGAGAGGTCAAGGTGTTTTGTTAATGGTCATTGACGGACAAGTGTTTCATATATGTCTATTCATATCAAATATGATTTTAACATAGGTTCCCCCAACATTTATCACAATCCAGGACTTATCCCTCAATCTGCTTCTTTGTCACCCACCTCTTCCCTTTCTTATTTCCCTCAACTATAACTTTATTGAATTATCCTTTCTTATTTGATTTTAAGAGAGAAGTAAGCCTTTTAAAATCTTGAGTTTAAATGAATTTATTATAGAAGATTTTGTGCTTAAGCCTTCACCGGAAAAGACGGGTATACAGGATTAGTTTATTGTATCATTTTAAGTTAGGATAAGCTGCAATCAACTTACATGTGAAAGTTTGTCATGAATTGGTTGCATTGATCTGTTGTGTTTTATAATAAAGTTTTTACTAAAGCAGGTTGCTTGATGAGGCTTTTTGATGAGAACTTACAAATTACATGAATTTAAGTTTTAGAAAAAAATTTCAAGTCAAAATGATTAATAATATAAAAGCTGTACTTTTATTTATTTGCCTCAACATGCAATCAAATTGTTTCTAAAATAACTACAATTTTTTTAAAATTAACCCACGGAAATAAAAAATATTATACAAATATTTTTAAGATAATAATTTTTTTAGAAAAATTTGTAACCAATATTTTTAAATTTATGTTACAATAAAAAAATTGGGAATTTTAGATTTTGAAAATTGAATTCAAAAAAGCTAGAGAAATCTTCAATAAACCTACAAATAATTCATGTTTTAAAAAGCAACATACTACATAACTCATAATCAAAATTGACCTGTAAGTTTATAAATCTCTATTCCTAACTTAATTACAACTTGTTTCTCCACTCACAGAGGAGGCCGAGACTATGCATGAAAAGACATCAAATGCCTATCAATTCATTTGTTACCATATAACACATATGGGTTGGAAAGATAGTAACAATAATGATATATGTTGCTGACGTGGAAAGATAGTAACAATAATGAAGTATGCTTTCCTTTGTTGGCAATAATATATAGGAAAATTTTCAATGAGATAGTATTGATTGAAATTCCAAAGCATTCTTTGTTCGTTCTCTGCTTTCAAGGAATTCTAGCAATTATTATATAGAGGTTCAACATATTCTTGATCATGGCTTCTAAGAGTGTAAGTCATAGTTTGTATTGTTTTTGTTGTTCTCGCTTTCAATTTGGAGTCAATTTCTATGGAATTTGTTCTATGTTTAAGAACCATGTTTATAAGGACACTTTATAAGGAATATGGTCCATAAACTGTTGCTCCCATCCACTTTGTTGTTGTTGAATATCTTGAAACAAGAGGATCTTGATGGACTTGCTTATGACCCATTTATGATGGATATCGCCATACTCTATATTTTTAATTTTTTTTAAAGATGACCTGACCTCTCTTGTGGCCCTATGGGCATGCGATGCAATGAAGTCTTTCTTTATCGCTTTGAGTCGAGGTTGAAAGATTGACCATGAAGCAAATTTATAGCAAATTTTATTGTGCTATTTTTTAAATTGGGGGTAAATGTTTAACCCCAATACATGGTATTCATTAGAAGTTAATAACATGTTCACTTGAAAGAGTTAATTATACAAGCATAAACAATTAGGGTTAACATTGGTGTGACTAGTCATGACTTCATTAACAAGTAATGGGTACTTGTTCTCCATAAGTAAAAGGTTGGTAGAGAGTGAGAAACTCGAGAGATTGACATGGTGAAAATATATTCGGAAAGAGAGTGTTGGGCAAACAGAGCAAAAAAGGTTCTATTTTATTTTTTTAATGGGTAATGAGAGGTAGAGGAGAGCCATAAAGAGATACATATGAGGAATTGCTAAGGAGAATGGAGGTCGTAGAGGCTACACTACACCATGAATAATTTAAGGATGAATCGAGGGCACAAGGGACTCTGAAATCGAGTGGCTCTAGGTCCAATGGAAAGACCAATTCAAGATATAACCGAGAAAAGGAGCCAAAGTGAAGCAAGATCTGAGTCAATATTTAAAAGATAGTTCAACAAAACCTCTTTCTAGATTGGGTTTAAGATATTACCAAAAGGAATTTGCAAGAATATGATCCTAGGATGATCAAGTTTAATGTCACTAGAGTGAAGTCACATATTTTCTTATGGTGGGTGTATCTATGCTAAACTAACTAAGCTAATTGAATGAAACTAACACCAAGTAGCTTCAAAGAAAATTTAATCTAATAAGAACATCAAGATAAAAGCTTAAAGGAATTAGCTACTCTATTGCATAAACATGAATGAAATCACCTAATGCTAACCATTCCTACTCTTGTATGTATGATTACTCCTAAACATGAGCCTCTTTAGATCAATGAGCAATCAAATTTGTGTGTTAATCTCCAAAGAGAGGGAAGGATCTCACCAAGAAATGGCTACTGAGGTCATACTTAGATCTTCCTTTCTACTCAACAATGGTAGAATGGATGTAAAGATGAAGTAGCTATTCCAAACAATGGAGAATGCCTTTATCTTATGCCTATAGTTTCCACTATTCAAAGTGTGGTGTGGTGTGTGAGGGGAATACTAGGTTTATTATATAGCTTTCCAATTTGGAGAAGCATGAATCCTAGTGCATGTGGGATAAATGATAAAGTGCAATTAGAAGAATTAAGCTTGATTAGAAGAATTAACAAGTGATTAGCAACTCATGGGAGTTGGGGTGCTTTAATTAATCAAATAGGATTAATTAATAGGCTAGGATAAGCTTAGAAAGCCTTTAGAGATGATTTGGAGGGAAATAGGAAGATTTTGAATGGTTGGAAGGGGTTTTAACCAATAAGAGGGTTTATTGATTAAATACAAGGGTAAATAGGCTTAATTAACTAACGAAGTGTCGTTAATTGGCATCTGGAGTGAAGTAAAGGCTAGTTAATTAACAAAGTGTCGTTAATTGATCGAAATGGGGGGAAACATTAGTTAATTAGTGGGAAATCACTAATTATTACGGAAATGATGGGAAAGAGAACAATTAGTATAATTTTAGTAGTAAAAATGAGTAGGCGGATTTTAGGTGTCTACATTTGCCCCTCTTTGGGGTGGCGTAAGTGACGTCACTTCAAGATAGTAGATAATTATAAACAAGTAAATTTTGAATGAAATGGAAGAAAAATTAGTAGAATGAAGGATGCCCCCTTGAGTGTCGATGGGGTGATGAAAGAGGTCAATCGACGATAAAAAAGATGAAGGAAATGGATAGAAGAAACAAGGAGGGGGAGGGGGGATAAATATAATCCCTACGCCCCAAATGAATTGGAAGAACAGATGTGATAAATAAAATATTAAGCTACATCATTATGAAACTGAAAATCAACATGTATGTTAAGCTAACATCATATAATATCACCAATGGGGCAATAGGGATTATTTTTATCCCCACCTCATCATAGACCATAATAAAAACATGGGCTAAACATGTTATAAAACAAAATGTGATAAATAATCAAATTCCATCATCATCATATATCCATGTATAAAATATCAATGTCCATACAAATGTCTCATATACAAAAAGTGTCTCAATATACATCAGATAAAATATACGCCATCATGGGCATGGATCAAAAATGTGCCTTCATCTCGAGGCATAATAAAAAATAATACATATACATCTAATCAAAATTGTGCCTTCATCATGAGGCATACATCAAAAATAGTACATCAATAAAGAGTCAACCTGAATCTCACCGAGCACCGGGACTACCTCGCCTCGACCTGAGATTCCCAACCACATGTTATGGACATGGCATACATTGTCTTTGCGAGGCACCTGGCTGTGGTGAGGGCATTTGTACGGATCTAGTTGATCTAGATGGCCTATGTGATCTGGATATGGAGTGATTGTCGGCCATCCCCAGGCTGTAGAAGTATCGCCTTGTCCCTCGGCATTGCCCCATGTACAATGCTCTATGATAAAAAGCCTCACTGTAGTTCTTTGTAAAATCATATACTAAGTCATGGGCTCCTACTATTAGGGCTGCCTTATGGAGCGCATCACATTCTGCTCTCAAACCAACCACAACTTCATGTATTTGGGTCCTCTTAGTTGCCCACTATGACCTCTCAACCGCGATTGGTCCCTCTATGTTGTGACTGTTGTTGTAGTTGTTACCTCAAGGCAGCTGGTCCTCAACACCACTGATCAATATGCCTTTGCGGTGACCTCTTTGGTGACCTCATAAGTGTTCCTCATCCCTCACCTGCTTTAATATGTGCGGTGGTGACTCTCATCTGCCTCCATCACCCCCACCTATTGCTATATGTGGACTCACTTTTCAAGGCGATGAGGATGGAATTTGTATCGATGGCACCTATTATACATTAAATCGTACTTTATAACTTTGTTGTACCACGGTATCTCGTATCTATGGCTATTTTACATAGAGGAGAAAAATTCAAGTCAACATACACGTAGGCCAAGTGATAAAAACACAAGCCTAGCAACAATAACACAAGCCTTACAACGGTAGCGCATGCCTTTTGAAACTAGCGCAAAAGGGTTTCACGCTAGCACAAGGCACTTGTTGTAGACACAAAATAATACACTTTAGACATTATTTATTCTCGGTCTCATACTACTATTCATATGGTTTTGAGTGAAGAAAGTACTAATTAACCCATGTCCTTTGGCCATTTTACTTTTCTTTTTGTCGTCACTTCCGACCTTCCACATCTACTTGCCTAGTAAGTTCTTCCATTTAGCATCGTTTTTATCTTTGACTAGGGTGCCCAACCCAAGACTAGGGTGCCCCAGTCATCCTGGTCTTGAGCCTTCTTACACTTTCCCACCACTTTTTGGGCACTTTCTAGCCATTTGAGATTTCTATCTTTTTAGTGGTCGTCCTTTTGGGGTTAATTACAAAATTAGAACAAGAGAACTAGATAAATAAAAAGTTATAAGACCATAATGAGGGACCAAGAACTAAGCACTACTATCATCACCTAAGGTTACATCCATCAAAGGCTCCATTTGCATCCATCTAGCTCCATCACAAGGCACAAGGATGGTTCATCTGCATCACACTACATAGGAGGAAAGTTTATTCTATTCCATCCACCATTTTATTACATTTCTACACATAGTTATTACTCGCTACTTTCACAAAGTGTGACTGGCACAAGAGCACCTAGGGCATGATTGCACACACAAGCACATAGAACTACATCGGGTCTGAGATGTAGTGTAGCGCTCAGTTAGTAAGTCCACCATTGTGGTCGTTGAGGACAGTCTAACCCCTTCATATGCATCTTTCATTTTTTAGGGGTTTGATACTTGTCTTAGGGTTTTGTAGGTCTCTCCTTCATCACTGATTTCCAGCGACATATTGCGTAGTCCAGCTGACACTAGTGCAACAAGAAGAAAACACATGCGATCACTAAGCGACACCTCGGAGGAGGTTTGTAGAGCTTTTCACAGACTGCCAAGGCACCCATATCTCAGACTAGGGCACCCACATGCACCCCTATACCTCTCAGGTGCCCCAATTCAACCTATTGTTCTAGATCTTTGTTTTCTAGAGCTTCTATGTATTCTTTGCATTCTATTCATCCAGTTTATTCTGTGACATAGTCTCGAGGCATCGTCAAATCAGCTAAGCTCTTTCTAACTCTTCTTGCACTTTAGGGTTTTATATTTTCATAGCTTAGATTGCTTGGGTCATTTCCTTTAGGATTATATATGTTATTTACTTGATGTTCTTAATATTAGATTAACTATAGAATTAGAATAAATTCCACATTTTAGTTAATCATTTTGGTGAACCCGAATGCTTTCACGCCTATAGGATCCTCACTCTTTATCATCCTAGAGTCTAGTCATCATGAATATCTCAATCACTAATTATTTTTGCACATCTTGATGTAAGGTATAGAGTCCAACATCTTCTAGCTACTACCCACATTTGTGTTGATATGCATCCTGACTCAGTGTATCAAACTTTTGTAGATGCATTTTCTCAACACTTATCATTCAAATCTAATCTTCCCACTGATTTAAACACTTTTGATAATGACCCACCCTTACATATTATGATCTGCATTCTCAATATGGGTATTAAGCACACTTTAATTGATAATGGATCTGAACTTAATATATGTCCTATGTCATTCCTTGAAAAGTTAGGTCTTTCCTGCTCGCGATGTTAGTCCATCATCCCTCTCACTCTATGCATATGATGGTTCAGTCCACCCATGTGTAGGTCACATTGTTCTTCCTATTACTATAGGACCAAAAACCCTCAACACCATTTTCTTTGTCATTGATTTTCTAGTCTCATATAATTGTTTACTTGGTAGACCATGGCTCCATGTCATGCAAGTCGTTGCTTCTACCATACATCATTGTGTCAAATTCATACATGAAGGTATTGAATATATTGTACTTTGTGACCGTGATGCATTCCAATATTGTGACCGAGATCCTAATACTACCCTTCCTATTCCATGCACTAATACTACAAATGACCCTCAACCAATGGATGAACTACCTCATTTGCCACCACTTGAAGGTGTCATTTGTGTGATAGATGTAGTCTCTTCTACACCACCTACTACTACTGCTGTTATGATTCTTTATCAGAGATTTTTCCAGTCTATGGACGTCACTCTATCACATACACCTTCACATGTACCGCCTTCATTAGCACGCCCACCATTTACTTGCACATTTTTCATGAATGATTCATATTGGGAACATATTCCATTTGATCCTACTTGTGATGACACCATTTTCTCACACAATGGTCTAGCTCAACTTGGTTTCTCTTTTGAGGACCTATATCCTCCTACTCATGCTCCTCATCTATACTATGGCTTCATCACTATTACTTCTTCTTATGGCTTGTGTGTCTTCCATCTTACATTCTATCTATCACGCATTCCTCACTCTTCTCCACTCACATTAGGAAATCATGGCTTGATTACATTGGGGCACTCTAGATCCTAACCATACAGATATATCTTTTCCCATGCCCTTTGGTTGTGTAACGCCCACGTTTTACACACACAAATACAAATGAAATAATAATAGGATTTTTTTTTGTTTTTTCATTGGCTAACATTGCTTGATACATAGCATCACATCGGATCACTTAGGATAATGTAAAACACATGAGATGTTTACGTAACCATGGAGCCACATATATGACATGAAACACATGATGCACATCAAAGCCACATGTCCAAACATGACAAGGTACAACAACGACCCACGACAAGATACACTTACTCATAGGCACTTCCCACAACACATCATTACTCATGGTGAAATATTTATTTCAATCCTATTTTTATTAGTTGACTATAATTTTCTAAAGAACATATAACATGGGACCCTTCATTCCTTTACAACTAGGTTGCATGTTTTTGGTTTAAAATTTCACCTATAGTGGTTTTTTTAGAATTCACTCGTTTCTCTTGCGGAAATAACTTTATATAGCTTGATTGTGATTAGGAACGTATATACACACATGCACCTTCTAATATTTGACTTAAGGATTTGTTTGAAAGAGCCGTGTTTACTTGGTTTGGAAAAATACTCTGATTACAAGGAGGAAAAATTCACATGAATAAAAAGGAAGGTTATTAGATCCATAGAAAACCTATCCCGAGTTCATTTCAAAGAATTGTTTAATACTAATAATACACTCTTTTCATCTTCAAGATATTACAACCAACTATGTAGGTTAACTAATTAAGTTGTATCATTCTTGATTCAAAATTCGTTGCTCCAATTAGGAATTCATATTTTCACAATCATATTGCACATTGATGCGCGAGAATTAGCGAGGAACTTGACAAGGTCATAAATTGAGCTCCGGGTGTCTCTGTTTGAGTCCTTTTTTTTAAACCACATATTTCGATGAGATGAACGCAGTTGGTAATCCGCTCTATCGGTTGGGGCAAGTTTTGGAACATTTTTGGGCTCTAAATCCGACATCTTGATGCCAAAAATTAGGATTCAAGTTGTAGTTCGGTTTTTCCTATTTTTGGGTACTAGTTAATTTTAGTCTATTAGTTGCATTATGAGTTAGAAAGTTGGAAATTCCTCTAATTTAGGAATGTAGAATATGGGTGGAAATTTTTTGCTCGTACGAATAAGCATGCGAACTTACTAAGAATAGCGAGGTTCAGTAAAGAAGCTGCTAAAAATAGTAATTTCGCCACCTAGAGTAGATTTAGTCAAGTTAGTTAGAGTTTGTTGGCAACTCGAGTTGGGATTGGTTTTCCTATTTAGAAAACATTGTAATTCATTATTCAATAACAAAAGAAGGAGATATATTTTCTTTTGGAGTTCATATTAATTGCGGTATATCAAGTTTGTTCATCATTTGGCTACATTACACATGCGAAGGTTACATTACACTTGTGTTCCCATTATAGAGATTTTTATTTGAATTTAAGTGACAAATTTCACATTTCAAACTACTTTTGTTTCATCATCTTAAGGATTTACTCTCAATAGCAACGGGTTAATTACATGTTTCGACCATAAATTCTACTTCCTAAGTGATCCTAGGTTTATTATATTCCTATCTATGCCAAGGGTTCTACTAACTTTTACAAGTCCAACTAGAGTGCAATTTCCTTAACTCACAAGACCTTGGCTATAGCTAAAGTTATCCCATTCTCAAGGCTACATTTCATTATTTCATTAACATCATTGTTTAATCCACATTTATGCAAACAAACCATGTGATCATGCATCATATTTGGTTTTCCAATTTATTAGTTTGTTGTATTATTCATGGAGCTCTACTTTATCACATTCATTTTATGATCACATTTGACATTTTAGTTAGTTTTGACATCGCTCAATGGTGTACCATTTTTAGTGATCATTCCTTAGTTTAATCTTATTTACCCTTTTTACTCACTAAATTTACGCGGTTACTTTGGTCTTGTATTAACATCATTTTGGAACAAATGAAATTCCTATAAAACTTACATAACACTAAGGAATTTAAGACTACAAGGAGTATAACCTCACACAAGACAACTCATTTCAATGCTCTTGGACATGGAAGTATAAGTGTATATTGAAAGAGAGATATCCCAAACAATCTTATGCATTACAAAAGCCTCCTAAGGACCTATTTCAATTGTTGGGTAAATATGCATGTAAATTTGAAACGTAGTCTCCACTCACATAATTTAGATCTCACAAGAGATCAATCATAGGTACAACCACCAACTATCTTGCAAGGCTTTGGCCACCCACTAGGGTACCAAGGGAAATTACGCATAAGGGGGTTAACTTATTCATGATATGGTCAGACCTACAACACCTAGACATGACCACCTCACTCGTCCCAAAATGATAGGTTTCACAACATATATGCACGACATCATAAAATATCAAGGAAATGGTCCTTAATAAGACGCCTTAGGTGTGAAGCATGAAGATGATTAATGAGATCAGGGTATTTTATTAACATGATCAATGTTTTATACCTGGAAAAAGACTCAAATGGGGGTAGTAAGTACAATAGGCATTATAACTTGTTCTTTTAAATTCTGTTAGTTTTGATGAGAGGAAATTCTACCTAGCATTGTGGTTGTTAAGGAAATAAACCATTAATTAACATAGCAAAATATTAGTTTAATATCTTTATAACATAGGTACAAAATTGAGTACAACTTCACATCCAATTCGACACTATAAAATATAGCCACATTGGTATTCCTTTTCAAAATATATAAAGAACAATTCTTGAACAACAATACATATCATTATTCTATGGTAATACATGTATTGCAAGATGAATATAACTTTACATTGACAACTCATTAATTACAATATATCACATCCAGAAAATTCCTCTTGTTAAAGTACTGCAATGAAATGTTGCATCATTCCTAGGAATGAGTATGGAAATACCCTATACTCAAGCATAAATTCCACACATACATTATTTCAAACAATCAAAATGCAGAATAATAGAGAGCTAGAGATAGGGAGAGAGAGGCAGAAGAGTAAGGGAAACAAGAAGAAAATCTAGGATTCATTTTCTTTTCAAATCACCGTAACATCCTGTATTTAATTTTCTTTTCATTTCAACTCATATACATTTTGACCCATTTGTATTTTCAAAACCCAATCAATATTTTCATAATTATCTCTAGAGAGAAAAGGGGAAGAGAGAGAAAGTATGGATTTCATTTTCCTTTCTATTCATCATATCATAACCACATACATTATCAAATTTTCATTTCATTTTGAACCCATGAACATTTATAACTCATTTACATTTCTATAACCAGTCAAAATATCATAGTTACTTCTAGAAAGAGAAAAGGGAAGAGAGAGAAACATCATAATTTTCCAAAAATCATTCATACAATAGTTTGATCAATTCATACTCTATAACGTGTGGAGACGATATGTACAAGGTTCCAAGGTTAGTTAGGAGTCAACAGAACCCTTAGAAGGTGTGTTTAGCTAAAGTTGCAATTTTGGTGCACGTTGGCCGAAACATCTAAAGTGCTCACAAATTGGGCCTTGAAAACACTCGTTTTAAGGTTGAACACAAAATTTGATGATTCCTATGTACTCTCCCATATATAGATAATTCCTCATGTTTGACGGAGGTTGATTACGATGGGAAAATTCAGAGTCAAGGGAGACTCGAGGCCAATTATCGTAATTGCGCATCAACAACTCTTGTCACAACGACTAGTGCGCCCCAAAACCCACTTAGCAAAACTAGTTTCCGAAGGCATTTTCATTGAACTGGAGGTGTGTTATGATCATCTTGTTGGAATTCTAGAGGTATGAGGTAGTGGTTTTTAGTTTCGCTCAAGCTAAGCGACAACCATAAGCCGAAACCGATCGTGTTTTATTAGAACGAACACATCACACAAGTGACTATTAAGCTAAGAGGGTTTAGGAATATGACTTGTAAGAGCATTAATTAATTTTAAACAACTTGGTTAAGGTTCCCTAAGGTGTTCCATGTTACCAAGGGTCATACAGAGAGTTTCGGTTTTGCGGTATGTTAGGGTGTGGTGCTCCATGCACATGACTTTCGAGATCTTTTTTTTTTTTTAATAGTTCACGTCAAGGTAAGATTTTGTCAATTGTTGGGGTTACATCCATCTATCATTCAACATTATATTTCTAAAAAAAATTGGAAATGATGAAGCGGAATTTAATGCAAGTGAAAAGGGGAAAACCATACATGTATTCGACGTTTGCTGGAGGAAACAACATGGGGCTTTTCAACCTCTCTTTAGGTCGGTGACTTGCATTCGCTTGTGAGTTCCCAATGCCATTTTCCACAAATCCTTTTGTGCATATCCAGCCAGCGTGGCATTCCATGAAACCATTTTTTTAACACATTCTATCAAATAGTTTATGAGGTCGCATTCACTCAAGGCATTTTGTCAGACAGTTCACATGCCAAGTTCATGTTTCCACATTTTTTATACATATCTACTTGAAATTTGCAAATAAACATCTGAAGAAAGACCCATCCAAATATCCATTATGTTTTGGTGTAAAACCACCTTTGTTTTAAAGCTCCCATTTTAACAAAGTTGAGAGTATACTAGCGAATATGAACCACCGCATGGAAACCTACTGGTTACATTTGGTGAACAATAGAGAAGCTTCATGAGGAGGCCCATGTATTTTCCTTTCGAACTGCCAACACACTTTAGATGAAGTAGCCATTTGGGGAAACATATGGAGGCCACGAGCAGTCACACTCCTTGCTAAAATGGGACCAATATCACATTTATGTCTTTCGTTCATGCATTGATTGGACGCAAACTTGTTTCACAACCCACTACACGCTTCAACAAATCCATTTTTTTCAATCCTTCAACAAAACTTAATGTATTCCAAGAGACCAAATCTATTTAGCTCCCACATCTTGCAAGTTTCTCCATTGATGGTGCACATACTCTATTTGAATCTCTTGTCATTTGTTTCGACATAGAATGGGAAAATAGAGGGTTTCACATAGAGGAAGGGTAAATCTTGTAGAGACATAAGTGGGATAGCAAAAAAAGGGGCACGTTCAATGGCTTAGCAATACAAAAACTACTCAGAATAAAATATAAACAACAAATAATGACAAATAACAACAAGCTTACAATGTACGTAGCACAAGAAATTAGAAGCAAATGAAGTAGGAATCAATACGGAAAATATTACGCCCCAATGAAGTGCCTCATACCCCCAATCTTCTTCTTCTTCTGCATATAACAACAAAACAACAGTATCAGACAGGAAGAAGCTTCCTTTACACCCACAGACAAATGAAAATGCTTCAGACCCTTATACAAATCCAGATCAGTCAAATTTGTGTCTAGTAATGTGAAGAGAGATTAGGTAAAATTTATTTTTGTATGCAGGACCGATTAAACAGGAGATGGTCCTAATTTTAAGCAGCTATTCCTGAGAGCTATGTTCAACAAAGTTCCCTGTATTTTTTGTTTATTTAATAATGAGAGTTCTCCACTCACTGCAAGTATCCAATTCTTTGCTAAATTACCAACATTAACTTGGGTTTCAAACTGGTGAATGCCTTTGGACCTCAAACAAAGTGCTTGTATTTTATTGCAAGGAAAAGATAGGTCAGAAAGGACGTTAAGGATGTGTTGTTCTCCATGTTCTGCAGCAGCTGAAAAAGCTGAAAGGAATTTCTTGGGAGGTGAAAGATCAACTTGATGGGAGAGGGACAACAATGACAGTGTAGTCAGGCTTTACACCTGTCAATTGAAATACGTGTAAATTGGGGCACTACATGTTGTGTTTTTATTTACAATAGTTCTTTTCTTGGCTATTCACAAAATCTCAATCATTGGTATGCACACAGTTGTCCACTTCCTCCATTCACTAATGAGGAATATGCCATGGGTATGTATAATTTGCGCCTCAATGGCTCATTACATAATCAACTAGACACTATTTTTTATCAGGTCTCTAATGCTTATCCATATGACTTTGACCCTAAAACTAACGATCTCTTAGATGATATTACATGATCGATTCTTCATCTTCCACACTTGGGGGCATAACATTCAAACATCCCCCATCCTAGCATCACCACATGTCCCATACTTGTATTTACACGCATCCGCATTCTAGCACTCGCATAGTCCTCTATATTACATTTTCATTTACACATCACCATTACCCAATGACACACTCTTGTGCTTCGGTTCACACTTGATTGTTGAGGGCATACTATACACATGACCCCACACACTACACATTAGATGTTGCACATCGTACATGATATATTGCGTGCTCTACACACCACATGACATGGTTTCACCACTACATCTACTAAGCATCACGTATCTTCATGCATCTTACATACTACATCCTACATTTACATTTCAACCTTTCTACATCTACGTATCATACATATTTTACACACTATACTAGTTTTAATCACACATATGTCACACTCCTATCATCTATGAATCTTACATTACATACTACATAGCGCACACCTTACACTCTTAGTCTATCTACATATCTTGCATGGCATACTATACATCCCGTATTACACATCTTACACATCACATGGTCATTTATCATCATCACACATCCTACATCTTCTTCTACGCGCTGCACTCACTACCTTATGACGCACTCTAGTCTCACGGTCCATACTGGACTATTGAGAGTATACATCACAAATGGATCACATCATGCTCACACATTCATCATTGATCTTCTCATCGACATTCCTAGGATTAGTGATATACACCTTAGGCTATAGGGTCACTTCTTCTAGCATCATCTCATGATAGGATATATCATCACTTTCACTTACATCATTTATTGGTATACACTTTAGGCTAAATCACCACCTCATTTCTCTTCATCTCTATGTCACATCTCATCACCACACACTTATCACATCACACTATACACAACACATAGTTTGACCATTTCCCGATGACGCACTCTCGTTTTTGGTTCATTCTTGACTACTAAGGGGGCATACTAAATGAACCTCATTGCATATAATTCCATTCACTCGGGGGCATGTGGCTCATAACATCCATCTTGCTTTACATTTCATCCATCCACGACATGTTGCATATATTGGTTGTTTTACTCTTTCTTACATTTACTTATTCATGTTCGCTCGGTACACATGTTAGCTATATATCTTACATGCCATTATATTTACTATACACACATGTGCATTCACACCCTTTTCTATTTGTGATCACGAGATACGGGTCTCCTACATGCACATGGATGCTTGTCTCCTACCACTCCAACAATGGTCATTGAATGTCTTTTTACGGTGTTATTGTTTCATTTTGTACTTAGCACTCTACATTTCTTGTTTATACACATTTTTGACATATGGGTTATCTTTCTAACATGCTAATGAGTGCTTCATGTGCAGCATTTGTTTGCAGGACTATTTTCTTCCATGGCTATATATTTGTTTGTTTGTTATTGTTTGTCTCTTGTTTCTTTATTATATGTGGGCTTTGTTCTTTATTTGGTGTGCACACTTGTTTTTGTATTCGTAAATTGTGGCCTTAAGTGTCTTGCAACATCATGAGTGGTGTCCCATGTTTGAAACCCACTTTGGTGGTCTATTTTGTCTTTTTATGTGTTTACTTGCATTCTAGCTTATACATTGTTTGTGTAGCATACACTTGTCTTTTACATGCATGTTTGTTTATACTAACACTTGTTTCCTAGCCAATTTTTGTGGGCACCTTGGTTTCTACCAAGTGCATTCCCTTCCCCTTACAGGGCACAATTTATGTGGTTAGTCCTCTTTTGGGCCGCATTCTCCTATCAGCGATGTCGCATGTGCCCCCAAAGAGGAGGCATCATTTGGGGTTTTACACACTATTCAACACTTTCTATCGGTACATTTCAGTTCATGTTTCATCCTTGAAACTGTGGGTTATACAATGAATGGGTTCATACTAGTGTACGAACCTCGTACACAGTGAATTTTATAGGATAGGTTATGCAGTAGCATTTTGGGGAGCGATTCACGAGGTTGGAGGATACATCGGATTTCCTCCTTACACTACTTCATCCAGTGGCGTCGGATCACCCAAAAAACCAAGAAGTACAGAGATTTCTTCATACGTCTTCAGGAAGTAGTTACAGGTTGGAGAATAATGCAGCTTTCTCCCTAAACTTCTTCAACCATGGTGTGAGATCGCCCAAAAAACTCGCAGTACAGGATATTTTTCTACACCCTTTCTCTCATAATGGATTAGGTGCACATGTTATTTTTACATTTTTCATTTTCATAACATGATTTTTATTATATACATGAATTTTAACATACATTTTTTTACATATACATGTTTATTTGATGCTTGATCGTCTTCTTCATTGAAGGTTCATCGAATGAGAAGCGGCGATCAGCAACAACAAAACAACTATAACAAAGGCATCATCAACAACAACAACATTTTACGGCAATACACACCTCATACTAACATGTAGGTACATCACACATATCGGCATCTACACACGTGTTTCCGCCCTAGGTTCACTCTCACCACTTTTTGCACTTTTACATCTTTAGTTTCCATGCTCCACTATTTTCTCATTCCACACTTTGTCTAGTCCATCGACACGCTTTCTACATTACTCTACATGGACATCAAGTATTGGTGGTGCAAATTAATTCGCAACAATTAATATGTTGTTCACTAATCCACAGTCATTTATTCATCAGACCTAGGGACATAAAATTTCAACTCTGCCAGTGTTGTATACATAGTTACAGTGCTCAAGAGGTATAAACTAAAAGATTGTTATCACAACAATTGGAAATAAAAATCAACTTTGTTATATATGAAAGGAAATTATATAGCTAAGTAATAAGCAGATAAAAGCATAACATAAGTGAAGGAATGAACTACTGCAATTCTAATCTATGCATGCAAGGAACTAAAACAAAAAACAAAAAGAAAAGGGTTTAACAAACCACAAGTGGGCCCTACCTTGGGTGTTAACCCTTCCTAAGGCTTGTGTCTACAAAAAAATGATAGAACTCATATTTTTATTCATCAACATGAAGATTTAGAATGAAACTTACAACAATTCCTTAACTATCGATCTCTCTAATGCAGTCTCGTCATTCTCTTTATATTTAGTAGAGACATGAAGAGACTCTTTCAACTAACTATTATATTTGTATTAAGTAAAAGATTATTACCAAGAAATATGTAGATTCTTATGCATGCAATCAAAACTGAGAAAAGGTGTTCTAATACAACAACATAATTATTCATTCTAACAATTAGTTATCAAGTTAAATCAACTAGTTCCACAGTTGTAGTTGCAGAGCATAATCAAGTATTGGTGTGAGATCTACTTCTTGTTGTCATAATTATTTCTTTATTGATATGCGTAAACATAGGTAAAGTATCCATGTTGATTAGGCTTCCCATAATCATGGTCTTGTATATGTGTGTGTTCTCCTTTGGTTATAGGTGCTTTCTGTGGACGAGTCCCAATTGTTGCATGTTAGTTGCTGTGGATGAGTCCCTTTACATTGTGACAGAGTTTCTTTGGCTGCATGTTAGTGGTAACATATAACAACTTCTTGCAAAAAAGTATGGCATTCAGACAAAGCACTATTAATCATTTCATTGTATCAAAGAGATTAACATGCACATTCAAAATCCATAAAATAGAGTAACTTAGTAATAGCTATATTAATTAATATAAGTGTCATAAGTTTAAGTTCAAGTGGAAATGTTTGACAGGATAACAGGGATAACAAGTGCAAGGGTATACAAAATATACAATAGATGAGACAATTAAAACAGTAATTAAAGGGTCTCATCACACCCCCAAACTTAGTTTCTTGAATGTCCCCATTCAAGCATTCTCTTGTCTATTCTCTACTTTCTTGGGATCTATCTGGATGATACTGCATAGTCGTCTGAAATCAGTGGGCATGGATGTTCCTTCTAGTTCATTGAATAAATAACATGCATTCTTTCTGAATTTTTCCATTACCCTTTCCTATAGTTCCTCATTCAGTTCTTTGTCCCTAGACCAGTGAGGTATTGGGTAGTGGAAAATTGGTGGATAGTATCCAATAGGGAACCAAGTTTTTCCACATCCCCTTACTACCTCAATATATGGATTGATTCTCTAGAGAGTTGGGATAATGTTTGGATATGAATGCATTTATTTTCTCCTCAGCTCTAGTGATATTTCTTCCCATCTTCTTCTAGCATGCCTACACTATTTCCGCACCATTGAACCTAATGTGATCTCGACCTCATCATGGACTTCTTCTCTCATCCTATATACCCTCTGTTTTATTTTCTGCTCCTTCATAAATTTACCATACTCTTCAATCATTGCCTTGGTATTGCCTACCTCTGCTTTGATCATCAGTGGTTGTTCTTTGCACAATTGTTTGTATTTTACCATTTTTTCTGTATAGCTCATTGTGGAAGTAAGAACACAGTGCCCTGAACTTGTACATCCCAATGTAGAGAATAGGGATCAATCTCTGTCATATTCTAAAGCATAATTAAACATATACAGTTCACAAAAAGTAAGTCGATTTCATGGGGCATTTTCAAATATATTCTAAAGAATGGCTTGGCTCCACTTGATATCAAATGGTATGTCATTGTTGATACAAGTGTATTTCAATTGCAACATTTGTTCCTTTAAAAATACAACATAAATACTTGATGGTGGTCTACATTTGAATATTTCATTTGTTACCTGAATTGTAGCTTCTTGTTTCTTTTTTAGCCTTGCAATCTCATTATCCTTGGCCCTTAGTTTCCTATCCTTTTCCTCCAGATCTGTTGGTGTTGGAAGAGTAACTCTTCCTTTTCTCTTTCCCACCTTCTTTGTAGCTTGTTACAATAATTCTCAAACTTCTACACCTAATATTCTGAATTGGTTTGGGTTGCCATATTTCTACATTTTGTCCTAGGAGGCTCTCTAAAAACTTCTTGTATGAAAACTTGTGGTTATAGGTTGGGTGGTGGCATTGGTGGAGACACAGGTTCTAAAATTACATGAGCTATATCTGGGGAAATTGGAGGATTGTATATGTGCATTGGCTCAATAGATTCATCAACAGGTTCGATTCAAAGGTTTGGATAATGTGTTCAATTGTATCTTCTATACCAAGTGGTAAACTTGCTTCAGTATCAATGGCATTGGTTTGCGCCACATGTATTGTTTCTCTAACACTTCCTCGGGTTTCCCTTCATTATCTGCCTTTGCCTTGGTTGCTTCTCTCGAATTCTATGGTTACTTATATCCTCTTCATGTTGTGCATAAATAGCCTCTATTTCATTAAGGCTCTTATGACCATTGATTACATCCTCAATTTTCTCAACTGACACTTCTTATTCATGCTACATGTGGGTTTCCCGGCATGAGCAGACTTTCTGTTTGAATCTTAATTGGTTCGATTGGGAACTCATTATCAGGTTGTTCACCTAATTCTTCCTCCTTTTTCTTTTCTACTTCCCTAGTCTGTTCCTCCATGACTATGTCTTCATCTGTGTTTATATGAACTTCTGCTCAACTTCCATTGGAATAGCTTCCTCCTTCTTTTCTAGTCCCTCTTCATCATTGTCTAGAAAAATTTGAATGTTCTTACTAGGCTTTGAGGTTTTGGTCTTTTTAGGATTAAGCATGTTTGACCTCTTGGATGGCTCAAAGACTTTACTTGAGGATTTTCGTTTACCTTTGGAGGAAGAGGACTCTGGTGTTGATATATTTAGTAATGCTTCAACAACCGAACCCTATCAAGAGAGATTGGTCTAGGACCTTGTTTTGGAGATGGAGGTTTGTCATGGACGGGTGTTTCTTCAGGTATGGAAGCTTATAAAGGAATGGGGGTTTCTATAGGAGTATGGGTTTTTGACTAAATGGAGGCTGAAGCTAAGGGTTCAGGTGGAGGCATAGAAGAACTAGTTGAGCCTCTTTTCTTTTTCTTACCCTTTCCCAATAGATCATTAATATGCTTTTCTCGAGAAAAGTCTCCCCAATTTATTGTAGGATGTTCAGTTTCTAATGCATGTTTGAAAATTAAAGTGACAAGGCAATGATGAGACAAGGCAAACCTTCCCCTTTGTGATTCCTTACTCATCTTCTTCAAACTCTCATGCATAAATTTGGTACATTCACATTTCTACCATTCTTCAAATGATTTAGTAGTTTAAAATGGACAGTGTTTAACCGTGAATATCGACCCTCACAGGTAAAATATTTTATGATATAATTTGACACATCTACCCAAAAGGGTTTTAAAGAAGTTCATAGAGTACCTTGTATATCTGCCACAAAGTTGTCATCCTTTTACTTACGCAAATTCTCGCAAGTTTCCTCTAGATTGGATTTTGCAAGAAACATTTTACCTTCCGCTGGTAGTCCAGTGACTGACCAATATTTCATCATCAACCTTAACTTGCAAACCATTTATTGTTTCTACCCATCCCTAAAGGTGGTGGAAAATTTTGTGACCATAGCCTCATTGAAACCTTGGAATTTATTGATGTAATCCATCCAACCACTATCATGAAAGTATTGTATAATTTGTGGTTGATTTTGAAGCTATGAATGATCTGTAGGTTCGTTTCTTATCAAGTATCCACCCATTGTTAAGTTCTGCAACTTCTAAAAACTCTGTGAAGAAAGAGGTCCTTCTCTTGGAATTGATTATACAAAATTTGAATGAATGGAAGAACTCAAGTGTTCACCTTTTCAAACTTTGCGACCAATTTTACACGCAACTTGAAAAGTAGGCATTAATTTGAATTGAAAGATATCCGCGTGTGAAGTGAGGTTTTGTGACATCATGGGGTGATGTGGGAGACAGGTCACATTATAGGAGGTGACGGAACATTATGGTTAGTAAATTTTATTGACAACTTGGCACATATATTAATTAAATATAATTATTCTAGCACTACTTTATTGAAGGAAATCAAGTGCACTTAACTTGAGATATACGTCAAATGATTGTGACATGTGTCTTGTTGGATTTCGTGCCCTTGGATGCATGCATGAGGCTACATGTTGAGGTACTATATGGCTGCAAGTAGTGTTGCTACAAGCCCTATTGTTGCAGGTGCTGTTGTATAGCATAAGCTCCATAATGAATTCAATTAATTCTCGAGAGAGAAGATTGAATTTTCTAGTGCTAATTATCTTCATCTCTTTGGGATCACTCAATTGGGCTCTTGATTCTTCATACAATCGGAGTTACGTGAAACTTAAAAGTAAAGCTAATTTTCTGCTTTCTACAATTGGACGTTCTAGTCTTTGCACCATCTCCTTTCATAGAGATTATGCACACCTTTTTGCAAATACTCCAAATCCTGCAAAATAGAAATGCTAATAAAATAAAACATGTTAGTGAGTGGTGTTGATCACCATGAAGGATGATCACATCACTTTTATTCCTCCTTGGGGTATCCAACAAGATGGATAAACCAAGGCCACTGAAGATCTCATTCCTCTAAAATTTTAGAAGATGAACCAGTAGGTTCAACTTCTGTCCTTAATTCTGATGTTCTCATTTCCATCCTGCTTTGGCCTCCTTTGAACTATTGGATGAAGGTATTCTTATCAGTTGGTTTTTGTACAACCTCAATCTATGACCATTCACCAATAATTTGAATCTCACAGGATCAATGGTGGTGAGTTTCACACATGCTTTTGGGAAATATCTTCTCAACCTCATATGGACCCAACCACCTTGTTCGAGTTTTCCCATGTGGTCCTTGTATTTGGAGTCAAAGAGAAGTGCCCAATCACCTTCTTGAAATTGTCTTGTTTTGATGAACCTGTCATGCCACTTGATCCTTTGTTTTTGTACCACCTCTGTATTATGAACAACCTGCCTCCTCATTTCATCCAACTCATTGAGTTGAAGAATCCTTTTCCTCTGAGCTTCAGACAAATCTATGCCCAATTCTAATGCAATTCTTAATGTCTTGTGCTCAAACTCAATAGGGAGAACAACAGTCTTACTATACAGTAGCTCAAAAGGTGTGAATCTAGTTGTTGTTTTCCATGTGGTATTGAATGCCCAAACTACCTCTAGAATTCTTTTTGACCAATCCCTTCTATGCAATGTAATAGTCTTTGTCAAGATGGCCTCAATTTCTTTGTTTGTTACTTCAACTTGGCCATTGGATTGTGGATGATAAGGTGTGGACTTCCTATATCCGATTTCATATTTTGTAGCTAAATCGAAATAACTTCAGCAGTGAAGTGGGTACCTTGATCTATGACAATCTCTCTTAGCACTCCATATCTTGTAAAGATATGGTCATATAGGAATTTTGTAACTTTTTCACTCTTTTGATTTGGTAATGCTTTTACTTGTCCATTTGGTGAGGTAGTATGTGCATACCAGAATGTACTCTTTTGTTGAGATTTAGGATCTATGGGACCAATAAAATCCAATCCCCATTTGTCAAATGGTTGTAATACTAGTTGAGGTTGCAATGACATTTCATCTGATTTGGTAGGTTTTCCCATTCTTTGGCACTTATAGTAATCTAGAGGGATTAATGAATACCCAAAACCTAGAGATTCTAGGAGCGAGTCTCTAATACAAGGTGAGCACCATTGATCAACCTCATTTAGAGCAACGTACACCGAGCCATCGATGTATATTGCAGGTAGATCTCAAAGTTTGAGCACATGACCTAGGCCACCTAAAGTGGTGGTTGAGCCCAAGTGAGCCAACCACGAGAGATATATCTATTAGTCTATAGGAGATGGATCCGACGATGTTACCAAGTGTATGTGTGAGTTTAGTTCCATTTTGAAGTTTTGTCTTAAATTGAGGGATTGATTTATTAATCTATATCATATTTAGATCTAGCTAGATGTGCATATATGGAACTCACTTTTATTACAAGTCATGTGTTGATTCATTTTTCCTTTTTTAGTGGTCTTATTCAAACCTCCTCATGTGAAAAAACAAAACAAAAATGTACACAATAACTTCCATATTAAAAATTTACTTAATAATTTCTATATAAAATTGCATTTACAAAATATCATTACATTTGCATCATTTAGACATCCTTACTGACTCATATACAATCATTAGTTATGTTTGTGGTACTATGTTAGCTTAAATGTGACATGTTTGTTATGAAAATTTACTCGAGGCAAACTTTAAACACTTATGAATGTAATAAGAACTAATTGTGTAAGAGATTGTTTACTCCTTATTCATATTTTATTGTAGCTAATAACATATTAATATTGTTTTGATGCGTGTTAAAATATGTAAAGCAAAAATTTGCATTAAACTAGAGTAAATAATACAACATAAATGATGACAATTAGTTCATGTATATTGTGGATTACTTTATAAAACAAGGATGGACATTGTGAAGAATGATCATTCTTTGAGTTTTTTTCTTTTTGCCTCCATGAGCATTGAAAAGTGAGGATATGGTTTTTCACGGGATATTATCAACTAAATCTTCCACAATGACTTACAATATAGGCGAATGATTATTTCATTCTATTATATGCATGAATACAAATATGTTAAAAAAGTAAAGCTAACTTCCTTTCATATGATCAATCTTTATTACATTGGAAAAAATTAAGTTGCGAGGATGCCCAAGAATGAAATGATTCACAAATTTTTTTCCACATCATCTTGGTTGTAGAGATATCTCTTCATAAATCTCTATTATGGAAGGGTGGAAACGAAACTTCAATATCATATCAACCCCTTGAAGTATTTTATTCTCCACTTTGTTTTTTTCCATTAGCAATATGACCACACAAGTCAACCTACTCCATGTGACAACCCAAGTCCAATCTCATACCATGGAGTTTCTTCTTCATCCTCTGCATCATCATCATTAGTAGGAATAGGAAGTGGCGGAGAATATTTTGGCCAGAGCAATTATTTGGAAGTGGACATCCTACAAATTTGGGTTTGCATAATATGATGTATTTTCAAATGTGCTCATCTACCCTCCTTGTGGTATCTTGCCAGGAGAGATTGTTGTTGGAAAAATTCAAGGATTCCAAATAGCTTAGAGCTTGAAACTCCAAAGGAATATTTCCGAAAAACTGTGTTGGTAGAAAGGTCCAATGACTCTAGTTGACTCATTTCTCCTAGACTATTAGGAATAACCCCACCGAACTTGTTCATTGATAGATTGAGAAACCTCGGGCCTTTCAACATTCCAAAGTCGGAAGGTATAACACCTTTCAATTGATTATTGGAAATATCTATGCCTTTGAGTGTGGAAAGAATATATGAATAACATAGGTTTTTGTCTTTCAAAGTTACATCCAGGTTCATCATAAAAAAGTTTTGAAAATCACCTAATCCATAAAGAAAAGCATCTACTAACATGTAGCCATATTTTGTTGCAAAACTCATTGTTTGTAAAGATCTGAATGTCGTGTGAATAGAGCCCGATATATTGTTGAATGAAAGGTCTAAGATCTGAATTTGCTTCAACTATCCAATTTCCAAAGGAATACTACCACTAAAATGATTTCCTTTCATCACCAACACATGAAGAGTAGAAATGATTCCCAATTGATTTTGGAATAGGGCACATGTGAATTTGTTGTGCCCAATATCAAGCACGGTTAGCATTGTCTTATTGATAATTGAGGAAGGTTCCACTTATCAAATTATTTCTTATAACCAAGGACGAGATGCTACTTAGCCACAGGGTATGCTTCCTCTAGATTATTATGTCCTAAATTTAGGACAACAATAAAACCAACTAGTAAGCAACGAGGAATTTCTCCATGTAATTTGTTGTTTTCCAGTTTAACGTTGAAAGACCAGTTATATTGCTCCAAGCTTGGAGGAATGTTTCCGACCAACAAATTTTCATTGAGCATAATTACTAGCAATCGCATGTGAAGTGTGTGATGAAAATGCTGAAAGTAAAATAAGGGAGTATGGAGAAGGAAACTGAAACATATAATAGAGCAGAAATGTAAATGTAGGTGGTAAAAAAATTGCGGGAGGAATTTCTTGAAAACATTAAGGAGAAAAAAATTACGAGATGAAAAGCAACAGAGCAGCAAGAGAGGTAATGACCAATGTGGATTAAGAGGGGAGAGAGGAATGAAGGTGATGAAGATGATATTCCTCTTATAAGCATGACAAAAAGAGAGGTGTGGAGGACATTCTGGAGTAACGGCCGAATGAAAATGGAGCAGACATTCTAAGGGGAGAGAGTGAGGGATCTCTCGATATATCTGTAAAGGACAGTCCTTGTCTTTATGTGCCTGCAATGTCAATAGTTTCCCATTGCAGAGTTAGCCCTTGAGATTTGTGGATTGGAAATACCCAAGCCATTTTGAGCGTAATTTTTCTTCGGTTTCCTATGGAAATTGGTGGAATAGGAACATGGAGGGAATTATTGCATCCCAATGAGGGCCCGTGTATCGATCAAACTTGACGACAAAGAAGAGATTCAGAGAAGGTGGAGCAAAGGAGTACTCGTAAACAATGTCGACGATAGATCCGGTAACGCCATTGACAAGACCTATATCCACCCATAAGTTAGCAGAAAGCATGACTTTTTGGTTCTTGCAGAGAAAAAATTTGTGTTGCAATTTATCGTCATCAGGCACTCCTGAGTCAGCATGCGTGGTGTTTTGAGAAATTGATCTGATAATGGGCGAGTAAAGGGACTTCAACATTTGAAGGTTGTGGTTGTTGACCAGGTCGTTTTTAGGAAAAATATGGGGGACATCTTTAAACTCAATGATTTCTTGTTTAGAAAGTCAAGTATTTGTTCTTGACATGAGGAGCTCACAATCTTGCAATAGAGGGACAAAATTACGAATGTTGAGAAGAAAGTTCCGAAATGATACCTTTACAGGAGTGGAACCATGTTCCCTGAAGATAGCATTTAAGGAGATGGCAATGGTGAATTCTTTCCAAAGGTTAACCTCATAGGAGTTACTGACATATAGAGGAATGTCCATGACAAGAGGAAGTTGACCAAGGTCCCCAACAAGGATGACAGATCTGTTTCCAAATTCAGATGTATTGGAGTATGGGAAAGTTTCACGAAGGTGGTAGTCAATATTGTTGAGCAACTTTGGGCCGATGAAACTCATTTCATCAATTAGAATATATTGGATATGTTTAAGGAAGTCTTGAAAAGATGAAAAATCCAACCCTCAAAGAGATTGAGTTCTTTGGTAGGTATGCGTAGGTTGGCATGTATATTAGAAGCAAAAATGTTGAAAGCTACAACTCCATTTGGGGTGAGTAAAGGGAGAGGTGAAAGGCCTAGGGGCGATGCAGAGGAAAATGAATACTTGATATTGTTAGTGAGGTATGATTTTCTAATACCAGCAGTGCCTTGAATAAGAAACATCGAGAGGAAGGCCCGGTTAGATTGTATGCGAAGTGGTGGAGAATAGTATCGCCAAAGAGAGAAGAAGAGGCAAGGACACACTTCCTTGCATGCAAAATGAAACATGTGCGCCATTATTGTCCTCAATAAAATTTGGTGCAAGAGGTTGTAAAGAAGGCAAAAAATGATGGGCATTGCAATTGTGCAGGGTGTCAAATGCATGGAGTCCCAACATATGCAGGTTGTCTAGCCTTGTTGTGTTGCCGAGCCGAAGGAAAGACAATAGATGTCATTCATTTAACATTGAATCCTGCCATCGTAGAAGGAACATGCCCAAACGGGCCGAGTGCATGTTGGAAAGCAGAAGAAAGTTTTCTCTGTGTTTTATGCTTCACTATTGGAGATGCCACACACAAAAAAGGAAAATTGCAGCCGACACATAAATGTCAAAGCAATAACCAGGAAGGAAACAAATAAATAGGATCTTAAATATAACAGTGAAAATAATTTGAAGACATCATTTTCAAGATGTGAAACAAATGCATAGAGAAAACATTAATGTGGGGAGCTACAAGATTTCAGTACCTCCATTACATATTTTATTACCATTCAAAAGCTTGCATGTATTCTAACTTTTGCAGTAAGTTTACAGGAAATGACCAAAATACTTGGGGTAAGTTATCACATAATACAATTTCACTGCAACAAGCTCCTACAAGATTGTCTTTTGATGTATGGTCATTGTAGATGCTTTCATTTGTACTAGTCGTATTTGGAAGTTCGTATAATTAAAAAAATCATTCTTTCTTTAACACGTAAAAATAGAATAACTACATATAATGATATTTGTGGATTTAATATATTTGCATTCCTTGTTCATAGTATCCTTGAAACCTTTCATTTAATGGGTCAACATAAACACTGACATGGAATTAATTTTACCTTTTGAAAAAATATTAATAAGAATCTAAAGGAGGAAGAGTTGGATATTATATATATTTCTCTTTAATAAAATAACATAATCATCAAGATAAGGCTAAGAATTAGAGAGCGAGAAAAATAATATTTCCATTCAAGTATTAAGTATAGAGTTGTCACATATAATGGATGGTATTCATGGAGATATATATTTGTTTACTTTCAAAATAATATCGTAAACCAAGATGTACTTACTCCAATTTAATGTGAATAACAATAACAAAAATATGCATTTAAATTATGGTATATTACCCTATAAACAAGTACGTAGAATAATGGTTTGAGGTTAAATCATAATATATTGTGAATTAATAGATATCTTATGGTTGATAAATTACATATACCATGGTTGTCCAAACCATTTCGAGGTGTAAAAATAGGGGATTCACAAAGGAATCCTACATCTGGAGTAAGAAATAATAATGAATCAGTATTAAGAATCTTTTGTAGCTAAATATAAAGAAACACGATGGTATTTTATGAAAGATGGATCAATGAAATAGGACAGGTCAGTTAATTATGTTTTGGTTCATCTTGCAGGCCTCTATGTTGTCACGGTAATAGCAGGAAAAACCATATGTTGTTTTACTGGAGTCAATGACCTAGGAGGATTAAATCTATGCACAGAAGTTGCACTAAATGTATGGCATACAAACAATTTGTATTGTTAGTTTGTATTCCAAGAGCCGCCTTTCAGAAAATGTAGCACGACATTGAAGAGCTTGGAAACCTAGTTCCAACAAGATAAACTTGATAATTTTTTGTCCAGAGACCATAACGACGAGGTGGGCAATCGATAGGAAAAAAGAAGTTGACATTCTTCATAACTTTGTGAGCGAAGAAGATATTTATTTTAACAGAGATGGAATGACGACTTAAGTCCCCCAACTTAATAGATATTTTCATTATAGCATGAGCAGGAATACTCAGTCACGTCACATGATAGACTTTTCAATTTAAGGCTGAGGTCGTGCATCAACATACCAGTGGAAGTGGTGGTAAAGGAAAGGCCTTGGATTACTTTGGATTGGCACTGATATCTTACGTTGGAAATGTGCCAAGAGATTGAAGCTTATGTTGTTCCTGTAGTCCATAAAGATGCAAATACTTGATGCTAGTGGTCTTACATGGCTCGACCCCACGCGGTTTGAAAATTGTTGTGTCTTGTGTTATTGATGTGCTTACGACCTCTATATGTTGGAGGGGTCATTCCCAAAAAGATTAAATAATTTTTAAAATTTCTAACATTTTAAATTTCAAAAAACTATTTTTTAACCATAAACATGGAACCCTAATCCCAAATGTACCCAAAAAAACAATAGACAAAGTTTAAACCCATAAATTTCACTGAATAAAGTTAAAATATTTAAATATTAATTATTTTTATATTATTATAATAGTCATTCCCCCGCTTTCCCCAAAATATTGGTATTTGTCACCATCTCAACAACCTCGTCCCCCTCCATCTTGTTGCCCCCCCACCCCCTCCCCGTCCCCAAGACTTAGCTTACTGTGGGAAAAGGTCATGAGGGTAGTTTTTGATGATTTGTTTTTGGTTAGCACAAAAGAGATCCGTAATTCTTTGATTTTCTTTTCCTTTTTTGTTATTTTTTCAAATTTTGCTTATTTTCAATTTTCAACATTCAAACTTTTGTTTTATGACAAAACAATTGTTCCAATTCTATTGGTTGGTTGTCTAAGATAACATGTCAAAGGCTTCTCTCTATGAGACCATCAAACATTATTATGGGATGACTACAAGAAAATAGGAGCCCATTTGGCGTATACTTGATTAGAGATGGCTTAATCACTCCACCTAACCAATACATGCAACAAGGTACTACTTGACAAATAAAATTCTCATTATTCTTCTTTGTTGATAAGGAGGTTATGGCGGTCTCAACCCATGCATAGAGAGGACGACATCTGACAAACTTCTTAAAGATGAAATTCAAGATGAGTTGCAGCTTCCAAGTTTACAAGGGTGCAAAGAAAGACTTTTTCTTAGGCTTTATGCATTTGACAGAGAATAACCCAACATACATGTGACAAAATTAGGGTCATTTATCCGTATACTTCTTAATAAATGCAATTTTAGTTTACTTACAAATTATAACTACCCTATTTATAGATTCTTGATGGGAATATTATGGTGCTCAACATAACTCTTCAAAGGCTAGTCATCTGTGTCTTGTGTCATTTTGTAGCATTTTTGGGCATGAGTGCAATTGAAATTTGAAACTTGTTTGAGACCATTTACACCAAGAAGCACAACAAGTTGATGCAAGAGTGCGTCAATAACCTTGTCTTTGCACAATTCAATTTTTGCCTTCACATCAAACAAGTGTAGGGAAAGGAGCCTAATGGCGCAATTGACTTGGATGACATTGACCCATATTTTGACTAGATTTCCACCAATGTGGAACCCATGTTTACCAATGGGGAGGTCGCAAAATGGAGAGAGTAGAAACAACATTTAATGTAGCTTGAGTGATGGGGGATGACATATTTGATGATGGTTTTATCATGAGAATGGTTTACCATCCACTTTGATTTGAGAGATGGGGAAGGGGATTAAAATGTTATTTTTTGTGTGATTATTAATTTTTATTGATGATAATCAATCATCATATGATAATAAGATATGCACTCTAATTTTTCCATAAATCTAACGAGAAAATAGGCTTGTGTTATTGAAGTTCATTTCTTATGTTTGACATATTTTACATGTTATTTAAGGTTATTATGATGGAATATATAGCTTATTTCTCTTTTTTTGGCAATTTTTCAATGAACACGGATACGAGTTCCTCACTCCAAAATCTTAGCAAGAGCACAATCCATATCAAACATTATCAAAGTGGTTCAAGTTGTCGACTAATTGCGTTCATATAGATGTTGCATGCTAAGTACGAGAACTAGGTTTGGTTTAAGGCCTCTTGAAAGTATTGCGGAGGTAGGTGCAATCACAAATTGTACTTCAACACAAACACTAACCTTTACGTATGCGGTCTTCTACCCATGGTTAGGGATTTGGCACAATTTAGCTAATTACATATGGTTTTGGGAATTTGTAAGAACTAGGTTTTGATAGCGAAGTACATCTCCAAGCTATCGAATGACTCATAAAGTTACATAGTTAAATTTTATAAAGGTCAAGACTGTACCCAAGGTCTAGGACCGGATTATACATCCTAACTAAGTTGTACGGTCTTGAACCAAGGTAATTTCATATCATAGTATTGGCTGAAACAAATTTAGTCTTTGTACTCCCGATTCTTCTCCATGTACCGGATCTCTCTTGTACAATCTTGTATAGGTAAGTGCATATCTCCTCTAATGTATTAGTTCTTGTAGCATATTTTTATCACCATTTACAAGTATTAACGTGTTATTTTGATATTGTATGATTAAAGTTGGAAGTTAATTAATCAAAATAACCCCATGTGACAAACCTTACATTCCTTTTAGTGTTGTCTAGACATATCCATAGCATAAAACCCATAAGGTTACAAATGGTGTAAACACTTTATACTCTTTATATCATGGGTTTAACATGTTGTAAATTCTATCAATTGAAAGCAAAATTTATTAACCGCACTTTGATGATGTATGTTATATTTGTATCAAATGCCTCTATTATCTCATAAGAGATAATCTAGAAGCATCAAATAGCAAATATAAAATAGCTATGAATTTACATTTTCATTTAATTACCTCCAAAAAATCAAAAGCTTTAAGTAAATCTAAAAAGAAGAAAACATGGAGCATTAAACAATCATGTAGGAAAATACCTCTTCGGTTCTAAGGTGCAGAGACAAGCTTACATATCCTTTTTTGAAGATACTCATTCAAAAACATTCATGTAACTATTATATAATCGAAATCGGAAGTTCTGAAGAGATGGATAATGTCGGACAATGGAGGTGGACAAGGTTGCTCGCATATGGGCATGTATGAGTCTCACGAAATAGAGCTACTGATGAGTATTGAGGTATAATCTCATGGAATGCAACAACAAAGAAGAGACGTGTGTTGTGCGGAAGCCTTCTAGTGGACAACACCGGTTTACAACCGAGTGGAAATAAACTAATGTGCACAAGGCGAACACATAATAAGAAAATGAATGGCGTTTGGAAAAATACAAGTCAAGGACGATAATAACTGAAAAATATCTGGACTATAAAAACATACGATGTAAATAATCATGACAAATATGAACAATAGTATGAAAATCATATGACAACACAGAGAAAATAAGAGCATAGTGTGTGATTTAAATTGATTAAGATGGGTGAAAAGATATAAGTGGAATTATGATGATTGGACATAAGAACTATATGGGAAACACCAATGTCTATTCAAATCGGACTCATTGCCAATAGGAAGGCATTTGCTTTACAAATCAAAAGAAAAGGAAAGGCGTGATGCCATCCATTATTATAGTTTTGAGGAAATATGATATTACGTTTATTGGATTTGGGTGGGGGCCAGCGGTGGCGAGACGGCGACAAATGAAGACGTTTTCTCGGCCACTGCGCCTCCGCGCGAATCCCGAGGAGAATCATCGCTAATCTTATTCAAACGCCTGGGCCCCACCCAAACGTGGCGATCATGGCATCCCTCCCAGGGAACACGGTCACGTGGTCGTGGGCCCGAGAACATACATCACATGACCTCCGGGACCCGGTGACATGGATTTTGCAAACCGTTTCGTTGCTTGCGCCGCCCGTTCTCCCACCACGTGCGTTCACTTATACACCCGCAGTCGCCGTTCAAATTTGAAACCGTCAGAAAAGGGCGCTTAAAATTTTGCATGTCAAAATAAATTCAAAATGTAAAAATTGATCGACAATATAGAAGTGTAAGTTATTTCTGAAACACTCAAAAGAAAGGGTATGGTGAAAAGACATTTTGTGTGAAATTTTTAAATCTAAAAAAATATTTTGATGATTTCTACAAACAACAATTACCTCGAGATTTCTAAGTTTTGCGAGTGACTCATAGATAGGTTAGATAAGGGGTATACGAAATTATCAAAAAATATAATATAATATATATACTACTTTTATAATATTATTAAGGTCAAATCCCAAGTTTCTAGCAAGTTGGTGATGCTAGCTCAACGAATAGTTGAGCACAACTACCTAAAGACCAACGATTTAATATTACCATTTAGGGTTCGGACCACAGGGTAAATTTGACCGCCACATGTACCTTTCAAACATTTTTTTGGTGACGATAATTTTTAAATATTGCCCTTCAAAAATGTAAAAATATCATGTTATTTTTTACTGTTTATAAAATGCATAAAAGATTATTCATATATATTTAACTATTATTAATATATATTAGTATATTTTACTTATAAATCTATATAAAAACTAATGGTCAAACTTAAACTTTGCAAAGTCACATGCGATGGTTATTTCAAATATTTGAAAGTATTTTAAGGCTAAAATAATGAAAAACGCCTAAAATGTCGTCAAATTTAACCCTTGGTTCGAGTGTTTGCTTATGATTTATTCATATGGTTTATCTATCGCCTTGTAATTTTTTCCCTTTTTCTCGTTGTTTGGAAGCGCCTTGAGAGACAAAGAACAGAGCTAGGATTGACTTGCACACAAATATCTACCCACTTGAGAGCCTTTACTGACATGATTTGGAACATATCAAACATGCAAAGTGGCCAGGGAACTTAGATATGGGATGAGATGGATATTTGAGGATGGGGCGAGCTTGGAGAAACATATTGAAGTGATCTCAAGGGTGACTTCAATTCATGACTCGTAATGTAGGGTGTCGAGCGAGGCTCTATAGGGAGCCACATTGGTGCGAAGGATGTGATGGTCTTGCACTGATGGTCTTGATCTAGATCGTTCAAATCCATTTGAGCTCGGTCTAAACAAGTCAAGGGTTGAGATGATTGGATTAACTTAGTTTGTATGCAATGCAAAAGGAGCTCCAGGAAAAGGTAGGTGGTGTTTTCTTTCAAGAAAAAAAAGATCAAGTCACTTGAGGAGCTCACCCATTATGACCCTTGCAAAGAAGAACCGAGCTAAGTGTCGAGCTACTCCCTAATGCAAAGGTTGATTGGACCTATCCAAAATAGCATTATGCAGGGAATAGGAGGGGAGCTCATTATAAAGGGGGCAAACATGAAGATATAAGCTTCTTTGTCCATTGAAAGCACCCCTCTAAATTATCATTGGTATCTTCTCTCTAACCATTGTTTAATAGTAGTGATCTGGAGGCCAACAAGAATTTTATATTTATAGTTATGCTTAAGAAAATGTGGCTCAATTATATGTCTAAGGAGCTAAGGAAGAGGGTTGTGAAAAGATTTACAGGAGGATTATGAAGGGTGTGTGTGTTTCTTTCGAAGTAGTCTAATTTGGTAATACATCGTTGTGTGTAGTAGACACAGAATGCATATTGTGCATGAGGTGAAGCTCTTAGCTCACGAAATCTAAACAAGAATATCTCGATGTATACATCGGTGACATAGTTAATGTGGGTATTTAAATTTATGGATACACATTTTCTTTAATTTAGTTGGAAAAATCTGATTTAATGCATTCTACTAGTTAAAATTTACATGGGTTTTAATTTCGATGGTTTAAATCTAAATGAATTTTTTTATCAAGTGATAAAAATACGAATGGGTTTTAATTTTAGCACTAAATCCAAGTAAAAATTAAAGCTATTTATTTTACTATTTAAATTTTTTTCTTAATGATTTTGATAAGATATCTCAATGTCCCACGCATTTTATGGTTTATATGTGTTTACTAATCTTTTGTCTTCTCATCTAATTTCAATTGGTTTTTATATATTATAATTATTTAATGTTTATTCTACTTTAGATGAATTTTTAGGAAATTAGAATATTGTAAATTTGGACTTTCATTCCATCATAATTTGATTATTTTACTAGTTTAAATGCATCTTAATTTTAGACCATTCGATTGAGGGGTCATTTTGTTTAATTTAATGAATTTTTGCTTTTATTTAAGGTGTCATTCAAATGATACTTGATTTTATTTTTTCAACAATTTCTCATTTTAAAATAATTATTCTTGTTTTGTATGTTGTGTATACTTGATTTATTCTTGTCATATGAAGTGTAAAATAGTTATACTTACTTTTTATCATAGAAGGGATGGTCTAATATTTACTGTTCATAATCAAATTGAGACCCTTCTTTCAAATTTGATCCTCGCGCTCATTGTGGGTTTGTCACCCATCCGATCCCTCCTTGTGTCGATCTGACTATTTAAAATAATTGGTTATAGAAAATGTTGAATTTGATGAACGTTTAGATGTTTTTAATGATTTTTCACCGTAAAATACTTGCAAATATTTGAATTAACCATCACATGTAACTTAAATATGGTCGTAATTTCTAATATATATTTACATGTAAAATATATTAATATATATCAAAAAGGTTAAATATTTATAGAAGTACCGGATCTAACCCTAACAACGGCGTGGGGAAGCCATTAAATAGCTTCCAAGAATGGTTACATTCGGTTCCAAAAATGATGAAATTGATTCAAGAAACCGATGCCTAAGCTTCTCCAATTCCTCGGCCGTTTCCATGCCTGGCGGCAAAACCAGACGCATTGAATTACAGCCGTTCATCCTGCCTTTGCAAACTTTGAATTTGAGCTGTCCACGTGGGAGAGATTTAAACAAAAGTGGTTCTGAGGATGCCTTTTACATTTTCGTCCTTTTAGAGAAATGGAACTTGAACATTTTGGCCACCCACTCGCTTTTGATATGGGTTTGACATGTGGATTTACTTGAGTGGTGACGGAGTCACGGTCACTTTTATAATTTTACCTCTTTTCAATGTAGGCTCAAAAACTCAAATTGCTCCACCGACCCGACTCCCTGCCTTGCCTTTTGATGTGGGCTCAACATTTGACTTTATCCCTTGGCATGGCGAGTCACGGTCACTTTATAACTTTAAGCTCTTTATAGAAATAAAACCCAAATTCCCAAATCGCTCTGACGGCCCGCCTTCGTGCTTTGACTTTCGATGCGGGCTTAATATTTGACTTTATCCCTTATGGAAACAAAGCCAAAATTCCCAAATCACTTTGACGGCCCGCTTTCCGCTTTGACTTTTCAACAACATCAAAACACAAAAGGGCCCGCCTCCCTACCGATGCTTGAAACATGGCCACGTGTCCTTTGCAGGCCAGTTTAATATTTTTACGTTTTTGACTTAGTCCCTTTTGTTTGGTGGGGTCATATGCTCTGACCACTGGACATGTGAAGGCTCAAAGACACATTTAGGACTTGCCTCCAGTTTTGCCTTTGCAGTTCCTGGTGACATGTGGAGGCTTCCACAAACCCTTCTATACTTAGCCGATTCAATGGCCGGCTCTACCCTTTATTTGACTCTAACCATGTGGAGAGCCCGCACACTTCAGAGGACCTACTCTTGATTCTTCCTTTGAAGTTGCGACGAGGAGACACGTAGAGAGCTCCGTCATTTCTTTTATACTTAGCCGATTCGGGTTTACTACCCACTTGATTTATGTTGAACCCTAGACACATGGAGAGCTGGCGCTCATTTGAGTTTCCGCTTTGGATTTTCCTCCTGTAAGGGCACCTTGAGATGACCCTCTTGTTACTGTCTAACCTCTAACCCTTTAGTTTCTCACGAGTCAACACACAATCGACTAGCCAGACACCGGCGTCAAGAACCACCGTCCCCTCGGTTGGTCCTAACCTCTTTGTACTTTTCTCACATCTTTTGGGTCATTTCTAGTCGTTTAAACACTTTATCCTTTTGGTAGTCATCCTTTTCTAGGATAATTATGAAATTTAAGCAAGGGAATCATATAAATATAAAGTTATGTGAACATAAAGTACTAAACACTATCCATCGCCACCTAAGTTTGCATCCAAAGGCTATCAAAGAGCATTCAAACATCCATTCTATTTTTCATCACAAGGGACAAGGGATGGTTTTCTGCATCACACTTCATAGGAGTTCATTCTATTCCACACACACATTTACTACATTTTCTTACATCTAGCTATTTGTTCGCTTATCAAGTGTGACACGCACTTGCACAGAGCCACCTAGGGCACGATTCTACACTCATACATATAAGTACATTGGGCCTCGAGATGTATTGTAACATTCAATCGTTAGTTCACCATTTTGAAAATTGAGGATAAGTACAACCCTCATTCCACATCTTTCTTTTTTGGGATTTTATGTTTATTTGAGGGTTTTGCATGTTCACATTTCATTGCATGTTTCCAACGAGCTCAACAATCTTAGTGTGAATCTGTAGTGACTAAAGGTGAACAACAACGAACCACTTACGACCCTAAAAATTTGGGGTTCTCGATCATTTTCGAAACTCGGGTGCCTATTTCTAATCTATAGCACCTGTGTGTGCCCTTTGCCCCTTCTGGCGCCTATCTAGCTTGATCCTCTAGTTACGCATTTTTTGGACACATGCGTCATGCTATTGCCTTTACTGTTCACTTGGTCAACACCTTAGTACTATTCAAAATCAACCTGAAATCAACTAAGTACCTTTTTCTCCTCTTACAAATTAGGGTTTCATACTTTATTGCTTAGTTGTTTGAGTATCATTATTGTGCTTGATTTTCATATATTTACTGCTACCATAGCATTGATTAGGCTTTATATTTCACATTTTCAACTTAATCATTTTGGTGAACCCGAACTCGATCATCACGCTCTAGGATCCTCATTCCTTTATTACTAATCATTCTAGGGTTTTGTCATCATGAGTATCTCTATTAATGATTTCTTGCTCATCAATCCTAAATTAAGAGAAAGAGTCAAAACTCTCCTAGATACCACTCACATTCCTGATAATATCCATCCTGAAACATTATATCAAACATTTGTAGATGCATTCTCTCAGCATATTAATTTTATGTCCAATCCTAATGTTGATCTTGCTATTTTTGACAATAACCCATCATTGCATATCATGATTCTCATTTATAACATGAGTATAAAAAACAATTTTATTGACAATGGATTTGAGCTTGATCTTTTTCATATGTAATTATTTGAAAAGATTGGTCTTTCGATATTAATGTTAGCCCATCATGTATTTTTCTCCATGCATATGATAGCTCTATTTTTCCATGCTTAGGTCACATTACTCTACCTACTATCATGTTAAACCAAAAATTCTTAACACGATCTTCTTTGTCATCAAATTTCCGGTTTCATATAATTGTTTACTTGGTAGGGCATGACTTCATGTCATGCAAGTGGTCCCATCTATAGTACAACATTGTTTTAAATTCATACATGAAGGCATAGAATATACCATTCCCCAGTGACGTCACCCATAAAAATATTGTGACCATGATCTTAATACTACATTTCCTACCCAAATAATTGATATTATCGATGAGCCACAACCTATGGATACTCCGCCTCATATGCCACCGCTTGAAGGTGTTATTTGTATGATGCATCTTGTCTCATCTACACCTTCGCCTCCATCGGCTATTCTTTACTTCTACTATGATTCTTTATCGAGGGTTTGTCTAGTCAATGAACATCGATCCATTCCCCTTACACCTTCACATGAACAACCTCCATTAGCACGATCTCCATTTACATGCACACTTTTCATGAATGACTCTTATTGGGAGCACATTCCATTTGATCCTAATTTATCTGAATCTATATGCACACATGATGGATTGACTCACCTAGGCTTCAAATTTGATGACATTTCACTTGCATCTCATGATTCTCATCTTTACTATGGATCTATCTCCATTTTACGCTGCTTATGGTCTTTGCATTTTCTATCTCCAAGTATTTCTTACGTGTACTCCTTGCACTTCTCCACTTATACTCCGTTAGTCTTGGAATGATTACATTGGCGGCACGTTAAATCCCAATCATATTGATATATCATTTCCTATGCCATTTGGTCATGTCTTCATTTCGATTCCTTATTCCTCGGATATTCACAAAAACTCACTTGTTAGCATGCACATGGGTGAACATTACCTCTTTTTATGGATGAAGAATATGTTATGGTCATGTACAACTTACGCTTAAATGGTGCCTTGTTTGACCAACGACACTATTTCTTATCAAGTTTTAGACCATTCATGAGTTGGATTTGATTATGATAACGATGAGCTTTTAGATGAAATTATTTAATTGTTCTCATATTTCACACACTTGGGGGTGCATCACGATTATTTTCCCCCTAGCCTCTTACATTATTGTGTGTCTTATATTCTCATCATCCCACATCTATTCTATCACATACACCGAGTGTATCTTGACACCTTCTTGTATCATCATTTCCCGATGACGCACTCTTGTGCTTGGGTTCACACTTATTTATTGATGACATCCTATATACATGAACCACACACACACACACACAAAAACTTCAAACACTTCTATCATATAATCCTTACACGTATACATCACTACACAATCAATATACTTGCGACTTATTCATCTTATCACATGTATTCAACACCCAAACAATATATACTTCTCATGCTTATTCATTGATTCCAACTCCGCATATTTGCACTCGACATATTTACATCCTACTACGCACTTTTGTGACATAGCTCTCTTTCACGTAATCAACACAAAAATCTTATACAATCTACACATCTACAAAAAATCGACATTCTACACAACACATGAAATGTGTCATAATCAATCTCTCTCACAAACCAATTAACAAGATATACTCAACATATCCCTCAAACATCCAAAACGACACACTACCCTATGATGCACTCTAGTTACTGTGGTCCATACTCGACTTAAGGGGTTTACATCTTAAATGGACCTCATAATACTCACACATTCGATCACTCATTCAATCACTCCCGTATTTACACTCTACACTATGCGCTTTGTGATCACATTTTTCTATTACACACATTTCTAACCATTTCTCGATGACACACTCTCATTTACAGTTCATTCTTGGATGCTAAGGGGGCATAAACAAATAAACCACGCTACATACAATTCCACTCAGTACTCACTCGGGGACATGCAACTTCTATCATTCACATGCATTCCATTTTGTCTCATCTACAACATATTGCATATGTTGGTGACATAATATTGCTTACATTTACTTGTTACATGCACCTCTTATTACACATTCTAGATAGATATATTGTATGTCATTATCTTTATCATACACACATGTACATTCAACTTCCTTTATAGCTATGATCGCAGATTATACAAATCCATTACACGCAGATATGGATTCTTGGTGTAGTACTGTTACCAGGTCCCATCCGGGCTCTAAGGGCATCCACTTTCATACACTACAAGTGTTATTATTTCATTTGTTTCATAGCACACTACTTTATCATATTATACATGTTTTGACATAATTTTTATCTTTCTAACATGCTAATGGGTGCTTTATGTGCATCATTTTTTTGTAGGACTATTTGCTTAACATGGCTATCTATTACATTGATTTTTCTTGTTTGCCACTATTTACAGGTTTTTCCCTTTGTCTTGTGTACATACTTGTATGCTTTTGGCCTAGTCAACATTGATTGTCTTATGACATTATGAGTGGTGTCCTATGTTTGTAACCCAATTTTCGGGTTTTACTTTATTCTCTTACGTGTTTTACATTATCTATTTGCATCTTAGCTTACACATTATCTACACGTGTCTTATACATGCATGATTGTATTTTCTTCTACTAACACTTGTTTTCTTAGCCACTTGTTTATATGTGCCTTGGTTTTTACCAAGCACATTCCCTTTCCCTTGAGGGCTAGATTTTTCACACAACGGTCACTCCTCGTTTGGGCCACATATTCCTTCAACGGCGTTGCATGCACCCAAACGAGTTGGGGCATCATTAGGGTGAATCAGCCACCCCATAAAATGGTATATAGTCATAGTTCAACATAACAATGTACCCGATAAAAAAATATTATCGAGTGGAAGACATGGCTCAAATTAGACTTGGGTTATTTATACAACATAAACACTAGCGCTTCAAAAACCAGACATTAGTGCCTAGGTGCACTTTGACCCTTCTGGGCGCTTTGTGACCAGCCACAGGCTTTTACACAAATTTTTTTAGTTTAGTACGTTTTGGCAATTTTACATAACAGTTTCTGAGGCACACAGGTCTTTAGTACCCTCCATGCATACACGACAATGTCTTTTCTACCTTTTCGTTAGATCAAAAGCTGTTCAAAATGGCTCATATTTTTACACACCATCCCGGTGGTGTTCTACATTCGTGAGAAGTAGTTAAAGGTTGGAGGATGGCACCGGACTATCCTCCCCTGCACTTATTCCATTTCACCGTTGTGAGATCACTCAAAAACTTGTGCGCGTTAAGAACACTTACGGGATCCTTTTCTACACTCTTTCCTCATTACAAATCAAGTGCACATGTTCCTTTTTCACATTTTTCAACATTTTTACATACTTCTTTACATTTTTTTATACATATACATGTGTATTTGACTTCTTGTTTGTTCTTCTCTTTTACGAGTTCATATATTGTCATCGGTAGCATTTTTATGCTATCGGTTAACAACATAAATTATACTATCGGCTGATAATATATGATGTCGGCCAAAACTATATGTAATTTTTTCAAAAACATTTTTTTAATGTAATATGATTAAAATGACTAGCTCAATGAGAAATTTTTCCTCACAAAATATGGCACAAATCAAAAAAATCAAAAAAGTGATTTTTGTGAAAAAATTACAAATTTCGCTAATTTTGTATGGATTTTTTTTTGAATTTTTTTGATGTTAGCATGTAAAATGATCATCTCAATGAGTGTGTGTGTGTGTGTGTGTGTGTGTGTGTGTGTGTGTGTGTGTGTGTGTGTGTTTCGGACCTCAACATTTTTGTATCTTTATCGAGCATAGCATAAAAATGCTACTAATCAGTAGCATATTTTATGCTACCACCAACAATATATTATGTTTTCGGCCATTAACATAAAATATGCTACCAGTTGGTAGTATTTTTATGCTACCGACTCGATTGATTGTATTCGGTGAATTTTGCGAATTTCTATTTCACGGAATGGTGAATTGACCCCTAAAATTAACTTGTACCCAGAAAAATTTGGCGAACTAGTCCTAACTTGTACCCTAAAAATTTACCAATTTCAAAAACCGTGATATTCATGAATTAACGAATATTCATCAATAAAATTGCCTCTGCATCCTTCATTAGCTAATAATCGACAAAATTTCTTTGAGGTTGTCATTCCCATATCACAAAGCGGGAGAAAATAGAATCTTCTAGAACTGCCACTTAAAAGACCTATAATTACAAAGTAGTATCAAACAACGTTTGTTTGGAAACCATAAATTTTGAAGCAATGAATAAGCGAAAGTTAAACAATAAAACAACAATGTCGATATGCTGAAAATTTTTACTTGATCCAAGTCCTCATCACTCATTACAAATGCCAAGAAGGGTCCTTCTCAATGTCTTTTCAATCACATAGTTTGTCTTGGAGAAGGTGACCAAAACTTGTCCTTTCATTTAGTATGTGATTGCTCATTAGAAAACCCAATATAAACTTAATTGTAGATATAATTATAGATAAATGACAAGAGTAATCTACTTATTGGGTTTGTGTTCTCTTTAAATGCTTTACTTGCATGATCTCGAGTCATGTTGACATGGAAAAGCATAAATGTTTATCCAAAATTAATCTTTTGATGAACTTCCACCCGGTTGGAGGGTTGAACTGATTTAACAAAAAAAAAAGGTATAGTATTTTATTATTCTATTAATTATGTGAAGTCAAGAATGACAACAAATAAGGTTATCTTTTGGACTAACACACTTTTTTCCCTCTCCAGTTTAATACGATACATATTAGAAACACTATTGCACTCCCTACAAAAAGCTTGACAATAACTACAGGTCTCACTTGCAAAGGGAGGAAGAGTTCAAATGTCTTCAATGTGTTGTAAATTTTTTGCATTGCATGAGAAACCAAAACCACCGAAAAAAGTGATAACTAAGATTGTCGAAGATCGCCTCCACTTGTTGCCAACATCCCTAGTTTTTCTCTCCAAATTCCAAACAATTGGACCACATTCACGAGGATTCTGCTTGGCTTACGATTCTAATGAAGATGCATTGAAATATGAACCTCCCCAAAAATTGAGGAAAATGGGAATAACAATCGAGACATCTAGAGTGGAAAAATACATAAAACGTGTAAAAAATAGCACAAGCAAACAACAAGAAATTTGATAAAAAAATATAGCTTGTATTGGTTTGTTTATAAGAGTTTTTTCAAACAATCTATAACTTGTTTCAAATGATTTCATGTATTTATTGTGGCAGTATATATGGGACAGAGAATCAAACTTTTTAAAATACATGTGTTCAGTTTTTGTAAACCAACAACTATGCATTTCTAATTTCTTTATCATTATATCTCCATACAAATACCTATAGTTTTGTTAGTTCAAGTGTACATATTGTTCTTATTGTTTTCCATTCTATTTTCTTAACATAATAATTTGTAACTTGTTTCAAATAAATGCATGTATATATTGTGGCAGTACATATGGGACACAAAATCTAACTTTTCAACATACATGTTCAATTTTTCCTTCTTACTATTGCTCGATTCTTTATGTAAACCAACAACAATGGATTTCTAATGTCTTTTTCATTATATCTGCATACAAATACCTATAGTTTTAAAATGTCAAAAATAACTATGCAATTTATAGTTGTTTTCATCCAAAGCTTTGTACATTATATCACTTTTTTGCATATTGAATTGTTTTAAGGGTTAGACTTCATGTTTGTGCTTTTAAAAATATAAATGAATAGGGAAAAAAACTTTAGAGCTTCTCATTGTTTACAAATGCGTGTAAATTTACTTACGTCATATACATGGTAAATGCAGATTCTATGTGAACGCATCATCACATTTCGTGTTTGACTCGCACTACTGAGTTTACATTTTCCACCATATATCTGCAGAACTCCCACTTTATTGAGCATATTTTACTTGCCCATGGAAATAACTTAAACACACAAAGACATTTCTCAATTAATTGAGGGCGCTTCTAATGTTGACCCTACATTTCAGATTCTACACACAAAAATGCTTATTGCTAATTTATGGCTTCACGCATGCAGACCTCGTAAATGTTGTTATAGAGAACAATCACCAACATTATCTACGACATATAAATGCGACCACCAACATTATCTTTATTTGTTGTTGTCGATTTTGATAGATACAACGGCCATGTTGGGATCTCTCCAACTGTTACACATTCCAATACCCCTATTTCGAAAGAGAATCAAAGACAATTTCCAATTAAAATGTCCTAGGGATTAACTATCTACAAGTCCCAAGACTTACTTTGCATAGAGAAATTATCGCCATTGGTACCACTGAAAGGCAAGGTCCGACATTCACACCTTTCTCCAGAGTTCACTCACCGCTTAATCTGTGCATTTCCCTCCTTTTTCATTCGTAAGGTACTAAAAAATGGTGTACGTACTCAACACTTGGAGCAAGAAGAAAGGAGGAGTCAAGACTACTATCACTCAACAAAATAACATGTCGTAAATACTACCCTACACTTTGATAGCACCTTCACTACTACTTTACTCAACACTTCTTGTATCCAAAGCGGTAGTGCCATTCAAGGGGTATCAAAAGGCTACCACTCATGATATAAAATATGCAAATGTACGAAGGTCTTCATGTATACATGTTTCGTTCGTATCTCGTGATATAAGATTTGTAAATGCATACAAATTTGAAATATACACATAGAACCTTTGAATGTAATGTTTAATCTATATTTCTACACTTCCACTATCAATCACACCCCTTATCAACATGTTATCGATACTACAAAAAGGATTTTTAGAAAAAAACCAACCAAACAACCGATACAACTACCGTCTCAAACATATTGCAACACTAACACAATTCCCCCAAATACTTACAAACCGCATCAACTACAATAGTAATTAACTATCCAAAGTGGTATCAAATGTATTCATGTTTAGTGCGAAAAAAATTGGCCACAAAAGCTACCACTCATGATTAGGGTTCATTTTAAGACACCCCTATAAAATTGAAGGTGGAAAATACCTGGCGAATATCCCCGTAACCACTTTCAGCGAAAGGCGAATTTGACAGTATTCAAAAACAAAATTTTCGCCTGGTTTTTCAAGGCTAAATCAGTGACGTGCGACAACAGGAATCCGTAATGACGCACGCCACGCACGCGCGATAATAGCTCCTGATGACGTGCGACACTGGAGCGACACTAGATCGTAATGACGCGCGTCAGTTGATTCTATTGACGCGCGACACTGTTCTCTATTGACGCGCGACACAGTCACAAAATGACGCGCGACATTACAGTCTATTGACGCGCGACATTGTCCTCTATTGACGCGCGACATTGTCCTCAATTGACGCGCGACATTGTCCTCTATTGACGCGTGACATTGTAATCTATTGACGCGCGACATTGTAAACAAATGACGCGCGACACTGTAATCAAATGACGTGCGACACTATAGACAAATGACGCGCGACACAGCCTTCTATTGACGCGCGACACTTTAATCAAATGACGCGCGACACTATAAACAAATGACGCGCGACACTATAAACAAATGACGCGACACGACTTTGCTTCTATTGACGCGCGTCATTTGAAGCAAATGACGCACGTCAATAGGGGACAGTGACGCACATATTTAGGTTATAAATACCCTTATGCCGCTCATTTTCTCGTTTACGTTTTCCCGTTCTTGAATTTTGCGAGATCTAAATCTTTGACAAAGATGCAATTACAACTATAATGTCGACTTCACATGCCTCCCAATTGCAAGTTCAGCAAGAAAATGAAGAGAATCCAGGTCAATCGATTTCCAAGATAACCTAATGGAATCCCTTATGCCCTCACATCCATACGGCTTTAAGGATGTCTCCAGAATATCAAGGTATAATTGAAGAGTGTGGATTTACAGGGCTCGTTAATATGCCCCATTTCGAAACAGATCCGGATATTTTGAATTACCTTCTGTCATGCTACAATTCAGAGGACGGTATATTTTATGTGACTCTGAACGATGGCCAAATGTTCCAATTCACTATTGAACCGAATGACATACATCGGTTTACCGGCCTTCCTATCAGAAATTTACCAACTGTTACAACCAAGGCAACACTCGTGGAAGAAAACAAGAAATTTCTCGAATCAAAGTACGGTTTCCATGTTGATTGTAAGTATAATTCGTTTTAATTCAAAAATTTTATTCTGTTTTTTATTCTGATACAATTTGCTGTTATAAATTGATAGTAATTTTCATTGTTTCGCATTTGCAGCCCATGTCAATAAATCCAGGCGTGGTGTAGATACACAATCAATTGCACACCACTTTCTTGCTGCACTTATTGCATTTTTTCAAGCCAGAATTGTTATGCAGGGTCATGACAGATATATACAAATTGGGCCATTGCATACATTTGTGCCACTATCTCAAAACAAAAATTCGATTGGTGCACATTTCTATCCAAAAAAATAAGAGCTGACATATCAAATTCGAAAATGTCAGAAAAACCTTTCATTTATTCAACAAACTATCTCCTCGGCTTCTACTATGAGGCACTTTTAAATTTAAAAGCTAAAGAAATTCCTACTTGCTCTGATGAGGCTTTGAAGAAATTCTCAATTCCATTTGCGAGAACAACGGTATAAACTATTTAGTTTGTAATTGTATTACAATTTTCTTCATTACAAAGTCTTGTGATTATTAAAACTTAAATTTTAATGTTTTGCAGAGAAGATATCTTGAAGCCATTCCCAAAAAAAAAAAGATGTCGAGAGGAAGAGGCCAACTACACGCGGAGGCTTCGGGGGACTCCCATTCTGAAATGGAAGCTCACTCCTCTCCAGACCCTCAACAGTTTGAACTCGTTAAACGCCAGAGAAGTAATACATTCTCATATATTAATTACAAATTCCAAAGTTGCAGATTTATTTTTCAATTTAAATTTTAGCAAAATGAATTGACAACATTTAATATTGATGAACAGCAGGGACTATGGAACCTTCTTCCCCAACTCACTCAATACAGTCGCATGCATTGATATCTTCGAACGACCACCGAGTCTGACTCCTACAAGGCCACCCGTATGCACCGAAAAAACAACCCCTCGACAACAAGGTACAACTTTTCTATAGAACGTTTAATTTCGTAGTTTTGACTTTATGAATTGTTTTAATATTTTTCATTTTTTCTTGTACTTTTCAGCACATGTCAGTCATGATCAAGCCACCGCATCGACACCCACCCAACCATTAATTTTTAAAATGCCAACCAGAGGAACAGTGAAAAAGAACATTGGTAAACGCATGAGTTTTGCTCCGGCCCCTAGTGGGACACTAAACCTTGACTCCTCGTTTCGAATTCCAACTCTCTCACTTGGTGGCTTGCCCAGCGCAACGGGCATATCTGTTTTGAACAATATAAATTTAGATGAAGATTATTTGGGCATTGATAGCAATGACCCAACTGGGTTTTTCGATACCCGCGAGATGATTCAAGGCCAGCAGGTATACTTCAGTCTTCAAATTTCAATTTTAATATGCTTTACAATTTTTAATTACATTCTGATTTATCTAAATCTAAATCTTCAGTCTTCAAATTTATTTATCTAAATCTTGATTTATTTTTTCAAAAATAGGATCAGCCCACCCAAAGACAGAAACAAGGAGCAGTTGATCTTGTTCATGGTGAAAGCCCCCACACTTCTCCAGCAAGATCGTCTGCATCAGATTCAGATAGTGAAGAGTTTCCACCTTTTCCTTTGGAGAACTTAATTGGTAATGATTGTCAATCCCATGTCAGTGAGTTTATTATTCCTCAAATCCAACAGCTTATAGAATGGGAGAAAAGGGCTAAAATTCTTATCAATGAGATTATTAGTCGTTATGAAAATTATTGGCAAAGGGATAGTTTATACGCTGCAGTCCAGAATCAACCTGCGAAGATGGATTCCTTACTTACCCAAGTAAAATGTGGGACTGTCACGTTTAATAATGACTATAAAGATGGCATTTTAGATAAGGCACTAAACAAATTGGAAAATATTAGTGCCGAGGCCCAGGCATATTTTAACAAATGGTCAAAGGACAAGGATTTGGTATCAATCGCAAATGCCGAAAGAGATAGAAGCGGTTGTAAAGTACTATTACATTCTAACAATCATTTTTGTTAATTTGAAATTTTGAATTTACATTAATATTTTGAATTGATGTTACTCTTTTTGTGCGGTTGAAATATGAAAATTTGAAGAGTCGGGCGAAGGTTTTGCAGTTCACTTGGAAACAACAAAGAACAGCTTATCTGCAGCAAAAAATTTGAAGCAAAATATTGTTTTGGTTAACAAACAAAACAATACACTAAAGCGGATCATTAAAGAGCATGGTCTCGACCACGACATCTTGTTGAAAGCCAAAGCGATTGCTGATCCAAATTTCTTTGTCGCATGGAGATGCAAACAAATCAAGAAGAAAGAATTATAAAAATCGGGCAGTCTCTGCGAGAGATCTTATAAGTTCGGGGGTTATTTACTGCTTTGTTGGGGAAAGAGGTGTAGCAGTGGAAGAAGCCGTTGGGGAAGAGGGCGGAGCGAATTTTCTAAAGAAAAGAGGGTTGAAAATTAGAAACTTTTATTATTGACTAAACTTTTAATATTGAATTTGAAAACTTCAACTATTGAGTTTGTACTATGCTATTTGAATTTAATTATATGGTGATTAGATGGTGATTATCATGAATTATATGTATGTTTCTTGTTTACTTGCATTGTCATGAATAGTATGTAGACGTAGATGATGAATGATGACAATTGATAATCAATGATAGATGATGATGAAAGACGATGATCGATTTAATGTGTATAATGTAAAATTTAGTGCCTGAATATCTTGTGGGACTTTAATTATCTTGAAAATTATGTCGCGGGACTTTAATTGTATACGTGTGGGTTTATCATCTATGAAAGTAGACTTAAGGTTGATAGGTTAAGAATACATGTGTTGTCTTATGATTTTCAACGTGTTGAGGACTTCAAAGTGTGTTTGGATTTTATGAATGACCTTTATCAGTCTAAAATAAAGATATCCAAGTCAATGATGCTAAGGTCTAGCAATCTGTCCTGTTATCTAGTTGGTAAAGCTCATCCTTGTTAAGGAATTCATGAATTGAATATTGGAGTGTCAAGTGCAAGTTACTCTGTCAGTGCTTCAAGCTGACTCAGTCCTAGTTGGTGATGAAAATTATCAGTGCTTCATGATGTACAAAGTGAAAGAATTTCATCAAGGAGATTTATAATTCTCTAAAAGTGGTATAAGACCATGTCAAGGTGTTGATTCATCAATGTCTTGTAGTTCTAAAAGGTGACATATTAAAAGGACCTTGTTTTATGCCTTAAGAAATGTTTTCACATCTTTGAGAAAAGCTCAAGTGCATCAAGACCCAAATGTCATGCTATATATGTCATTATGTGGTCTATCATGGTCTTTGAGACAAGAATGTATTGCTCTACTACAAGAAGATGTATTGTGTAATAGAGGTTATACTTCGATTCATGCTCAAAGTTGGGAAAAATGAGTATCTACAAATGTTCTAAAGTTGAGAAATCTCATATTGATGTTACCTTGTCATAAGATTTTTGCATAGTAAGGAAGAGTATAACACATTGTTTCTATGTGTCATTATGTGGTCTATCATGGTGTTGAGACAAGAATGTATTGCTCTACAAGAAGATGTATTGTGTAATAGAGGTTATACTTCGATTCATGCTCAAAGTAGGGAAAAATAAGTATCTACAAATGTTATAAAGTTGAGAAATCTCATATTGATGTTACCTTGTCATAAGATTTGTGCATAGTAAGGAAGAGTATAACACATTGTTTCTTAAAGGATTCTTAGAGGTCAATGCAAGGTTTGACAGTGGCTCAGAGAATGCGTTGATTCAAATGCTCATCTATCTTTGCATCACAAGGTTATTGCTATAAAAGGTTGTGAGTTAATGAAAGTGTGAAAGATGATGTGATATGTGTAAGGTAATTGGAAATAGTCTCTTCCAAGATCTGAAGAAGATTCATGGTGTATGAGTCAGGTTATCTAAGATGAGCTTTGATGGAACTTTGTTTGACTGATGTTCCCAAACTTGATGCAAATCAAGCAGGAGGGAAGAATTCTGATCAATGTACTTTAATATTAACGGAGGGTGACTCAGCCAAGGCTCTTGTGGTTTGAATCAGGGAAATGTGAATATTGAATTTGGTAGTATTGTGACATGTTTCGACATCACTTTCCAATTTAATTTTTTGTTATTTTAGTTATCTTTATCCTATCAGGTGGCAGGAATATCTATTTTTTGGGAAGCTACCACTCACCAACAAATGGAGAATAAAGAGATAGTAAATAGAAAAAAAATCCTTGGTCTACAGGAAGATAAAATATATTAAAAATAAATTAATATAATTCTAAGAAATCAAGAAAGAATCATCACTGGTAAGAAATTAAACATAATTACCAAATATCTTTGGGTTTAGCTTACCTCTTGCGTATTAGATTGCTTTGTGAAATCATCAAGGGTAACGTGCTAGATCTTTGTTTCACATGACATTGTAGATGGAGGGGTGAGTTGCTTGACATTGTCAGTCCTGAGAAGTGCCAGTAACATCTTTAAATATATAGACCAACAATATCTTTAAAGGTCAAGTAAATATAAAGAATTAGACTTGTAATGTCTTTAATGATAACAAGAGCTGAAAAAATGTAAGGTAACAAACAATAAGATTATGTTGAAGAAGATACCTATTTAAAATTGAAATCATCACCGGTAATGTGCTAGATCTTTGTCTTAAAAAATTCAACACAAAAAATTGATTAGTAGATAGATGGGTGAGTTGCCTGACGTTGTCAGTCCCGAGAAGTAAAAGCTTCCTCGGACGGATGTCAACCCACGTTTTCAAAAAATAAAATTTTTGTATTTAACTAAATGTAAATACATACACACTGTAACATCTTTAATTATAACTTGAGCTGAAAAAATGAATAATGTAACAAACAATAAGATTAAGGGAAAAAGATACCGCTTAAAGTTGAAATCATCACTGCCACTGGTAATGATATAGATCTTTGTTTTAAAAAAATCCAACACGAGAAATGGATTAGTAGATAGATGGGTGAATTGCCTGACATTTTTAGTATATAGACCTGTAACATCTTTAATGATAAAGATAAAAGATAGATAAAGAAGATACCTACTTAAAGTTGAAACAATCCATTATCAATAAACTTCATCAAAGTCGATGATGTCTTCTGTAGAATGTGACGAAGAGCCAATTACACTCTCAAGGTTGGGAATATTTGTACTTGTAGCTGTATTATTTACATCTCTTTTTTTGCAAAGGGAATTCCAGTGAGCAATTGCTCTGTCAAAAAATGAATAATGTAAACAATAAGATTAAGGGAAAAAGATACCGCTTAAAGTTGAAATCATCACTTTGCCACTTTGGTAATGAGCTAGATCTGTGTTTTAAAAAATCCAACACGAGAAATGGATTAGTAGATAGATGGGTGAATCGCTTTGACATTTTTAGTATATAGACCTGTAACATCTTTAATGATAAAGATAAAAGATAGATAAAGAAGATACCTACTTAAAGTTGAAACAATCCATTATCAATAAGCTTCATCAAAGTCGATGTTGTCTTACGTAGAATGTGACGAAGAGCCAATTACACTCTCAAGGTTGGGAATATTTGTACTTGTAGCTGTATTATTTACACCTCTTCTTTCGCAAAGGGAATTCCGGTCTTGCAATTGCTCTGTCAAGCGGAAAGGTTTCGAGGAGTATCGTGAAACGTAACACCTCATGCAACTTTCGATTTTTATCAACTTTGTTTCTCAGTTTTGATTTTATAAATGACAATGCACTGAAAACTCTTTCATCCTCCACAGACCCCAAAATCATTGTCTGGCATAATTCATATAGTCTGAAATACTCACTGATATCTTCTTGTAAGATAGAACTTTGATAGATTCCTCTCCACAGCCTTGTAATAGCACCACTTTCAGAAGGTTGATCTAAATTCTTATATTGGTTCCTCATTGTTGTTGCAAAATTGGTTGACTGAAACTTTAATAAATCGGCATTCAGTATACCTTTGATTTCCGTACCCTTGAGCTCTGACGTCTTTGTAAATTGTTCCATTATTGTACCCATTGATTTATGGAAATGCTTACTGACAAAGTCTGCACGGCCACCTTCTGTATTCCAAAAATTCGGATTCATCACACCCATGGCTTCCAGAATTTTATCTTTACAGAAACGTTCCCTAATTTCTGATGACAAGGTTTCTGAAATTTTTTTAAGCTTTATTCTGGTTTCAACTATCACAGACTCAAACAAATTACGTGTCACAGGAACATCTTCTCGTTCCGATCCTGTAATATCTTGACGTCTTTGCAAAATGTGCATAGGTATTTCCTTCCCATTAACAGAGATGCATAGGTGATCGTGGATATTAAATCTCAAATAGGTGTTAGGATTTTTAAGATCTAATAAATCTCTCCAATTTTCAAAAACAGGTGCATCAAAACTATCCTGGGAACAATACAATATATCAAGACTTTGACATACCATTTTCCTCATCCGTATAAAATCCACAATATAGATCAATCTGCCCTGTGCATGCTTCATCAGTGTATTGATCTCCTTTAACATTGGAAGAATACCAACCAATGTAAGCAAAGTCTCCAAATCAGTTAAGCGGAACAACAGGTCCCTTGCCCTATCAACTTCATGACGGTATTTGTGCATGAAACCAACCAATGAAGGATACTCCTCACGAACTCTGCATGCTGGTTCATACAAAGAGATCCATCTAGTCTCCACATCCTTCAGAAGTTTTTTGCCATCTGTAATTCCAATTGCAAATTTTTGGAACTCGAGAAAACACTTTGGGCTGCTTGACATATAGGCATGAAGTTCTCTTATGAGGTCTTCTAATTTAGCAACATTTTCGTGGTTGCTTACCATTTTATACGCTAAATTCATTCTGTGAGCCATACAGTGAATTGGTAGCATATATGGGGCCACTGTTGTTTGTAATCTAACACACACCTGTTGGGTGACCTGCATGCGGATGCACCATCTGCTCCAACGCATACCAACTTCGTAGCAATTTCATAATCAGTCATACCAGCAACATCTTTCAAATGAGAAACAACTATTTTATATAGGTTTTCAGCATTGCAGTTTTCAACCATTTTCATAACACCCAACAGATGAGGAGTCCTTATATGATTTTCTAAAGTATATATGTGGATACATACCCATGCGGTGTTGTCGACTGCTGTCACTTCATCAATTGAAAGAGAGATAAAGTTTGCTTTTTTTACATTCTCTTTCAAATCTTCCTTCTCTATCATCGAGAGGCATTTTGCCATTTCCCATCCACTACTCTCAGACCAATGAGACTGAGGTACATTCAGCATTCCGTTAAATTGATACAAAACTTTGAAATCAAGGAAATCTGACATCGCCCTTCCTTTTTTAAGTATTTGAAAAAGAGTAGAGAATTGTATGAATTTTGCATGTAGATTTGTTTCTTTCATCTTACCAATATGCGATGTGATTGTTCCTCCCTTTTCCAACAGATGTCTGTGTTTTTTCTGCTCTGCCTCATATTCCGCTGCGTATCTGACATGCATGCACTCCTTTTCAGTTTTCCACCTATGTGTTTTGATTTTCTGGCCATCCGCCTATTCTGATTAAATATTGTTTTCCACAATGTTTTTCTATTGTGTCCAAATGATTGCATTTTTGTTGCTTTCCCAATTTCCACGTACATATTGTACATGTACATTCACATGGGATTTCTTGAGAATTTGATGATTGTACGAGTTGATAAATGGAAATTTAGCTTTGCCAATCAAACTTGTATGTCCTGCCAATGGTCCACATATTCTTGTTTGTTTTCAATGCTTTACTTTTTTGAGTAGAATTTTGAGCAATATCGCAATCACCTGGTTTCCTCTTTCTTGGACCAGAGTTTGATATTGATTTCTGTCTTCCATTTTGCTGAGTGTTTGTATCTGTGATATCTAGCTGCACTTCTGGTTGCACCCCAACAGGAACAATATCTTCAAGATCTGGCATATTATCGTAGGTTTCATTTGTTTGACTGTGATACTGTGCAGAATGCATGTCCACCTCAATAATGCCTTCCACACAGTCAGTATTCTGATTCTTTTTGGTGGCATCTATATGATTGGTATTTACATTATCTGTATCCGCAGAGTTTCCAAAATACTTGAAGAGTGATTTCTGAGATTTCTTACTTACTTTTAGGTTATTCGTATTCTTTGAGCTGGCACCTTCCATTATTACAAAAGAGTCCTGCGTCAGCAAAAGAACCAAGAAGCGACTCTGTACAGTCTCTGAGGTCTTGTCGCGCGTGAACTATCTGATGTCGCGCGTCAACACTGCCCAAGTCGCGCGTCAACACTTCCTCTGTCGCGCGTCAAGCCTTCCTCTGTCGCGCGTCACTTCTTAGCCCAAGTCGCGCGTCAGTATAGCTCTTGTCACGCGTCAATACAGACTCTTTGTCATACGTCGATACAGCTCTTGTCGTAAAGCCAATCTGACTCTTGTCGCGCGCAATATTGCCTTTGTCGTACAATCACCGCATTTGTCGCGCGTCAACAATCACAGGATAACAGTAATATGAATCTCTGGTGCAAAGGGTATGCGAGTTCAAATTTCACAGTATTGGTAATTTGGTAAGCTACTTGAGGTATACTACCCGGCGAATCACATAGGTTTTTATAGGAGATGTTTTCAAATGAAGGCGAAGCCGACCCCCCAAAAAAAATATACTTTATATTTTAGGCGAATAGGACACCGACCCACTCCGAATAATTCGCCTTTTCAAATTTTCCTAAAATGAAATTTTCGCCATATTACGAATATTCGCCGCTAAAATTATCCCCGCTCATGATATAAAATGTGCAATGTATGGAAGTCTTCATGTATTCATGTTTAGTTCAAACAAAATAGCCCACAAAACACTACCACTCATGATATAAGATTTACAAATGTATATGCAATTTATAACAAATTTCAAATGTAGAGATAAAACCTTTAAATGTAATACTTTATCTATATTCCTACACTTACAAAATCAAACACACCTATTATCAACATCAACTACAAAAGTAATAACTATCACGTTACATTGTAGACATACAATTGTTAATTACGCAAAAGGCGTTCCCCCTATGGGAAAGGCACTTTCAGACGTTTCTACAATGATGTTAACTTTGACGGCCTCCCGGACGTTTTCCCAAGGTGATTAATTTTGATGGGCAGAATGACGGTTATGATGGCCTTATTCGGTTCTCGCTTTTCCTATCTATTTTCAACAGCTTTGATTTCCCATCTATTTTCAACAGTTTTACTTTAAAACATTACTTTAAACCTCCACTTATCTTTCGGTCATCGGTTTTGATTTTTTCTCAAAGATTTATGTGATCTATGGTATTAGATCTGGTAATTTTTTTGCAGTGGTCTCTTATTTTCTTTGAATGGTAGTGTTTCTTCTAATGAATGTCTGAGCGGTTCCATTACTTTTGTTACCCATTCCTCGGCTTTCGCAAACACCGTCTATTAGGGTTAGTTCAATGTTTTTTCCTGCAAATTGAATGTGGGTGTGGATCGTGGTTACTTGTTAAGGAATCTGTTTCATTTGTTGGAGAGATCAAGGACCGCCTACGTTTTCTATAAATACAACAATACATTTATCAACTTTTCCTTACCCCTCACTGTCTACTCTTTCTCGATTTATTTTCTCTTTAGCTTTATATTGTTCTTAGCGTTTTCACAATTTACAAAAATCCAAAGAGGGCGAGGTCAATTGCAGGTTGAGCACAAGATCCATGTGTAAATAGAAGACCCTTTTGGTAAGTAACGCATCTGTATTTTTCTTCAAAACCCTTCTGTAGGCCTATTTCCCTCAAAACCCATCTTCGTAACATTAACTCGGTGTAAGTATGTCGAATGATCCTGTTCAAATGGCATGGAATACCAATTTAACTTATCGAACGAGATCTTATATCATGTGATGCATTTTGTTCCATTGGCACTTATACAAAAGTGAGGCTCTAGTATGAATAACCATTATTCAAAACCCTCAAGTTCTGAATGGATGTCAATTAAGGTCACCCCTATGAAATTCTGTTTTGAAACCGCAGAAATCCTGATAAATAAATTCCACTGCAAAGCCCTTGCAACGGTGTTTGAACTTTTTACCCTCGGCCATGTCCTTATTGGATGCATTTGAGATAATTTTGCAAGGTTTGTATACCCCTTATAATATGAACACAATTGTTTCCAGATATATTTATCAAAAAAGTAAACCTGTGAAAATAATCTCAAAAATCTAATAATTATTGTGTTTAGCAGCCCCTGAAACCTCTAGAAAGCATCATCATTACATGCCCAATCACCTGTGCACACCAATGGCGCAAATGATCCTAAATGCATTTTCTCCTAGCTTTAATTCCTCTTCAATTGTGTCCAACAATAGCTCCTATAGGTCTATATCCAGTCATGTGGGGGAACCAGGGGCTTATTCTAAGAGGAAATATATGTCCATTGTTCTTGCTCAAGAGTGAATACTTGGCACGTCTTCTAAGAGGAAATGTTATGGAAAAGATGAAAGTGGTAAATGTGGAAGTACTGGAAGGTGCCACTGCTCTAAACGGAGGTTAGTAGTCTGTAACAAATTAGGTGCAAAAACTAAATAATCCACATGGCATAAACTATAATCCTATTTGTGCAAGGGTAGTTTCATCAATTTTTATGAGTGTTAAAGAAATGTTTAGGAATGCATATATGAAATTGGAAAACTCATACTGCCATAATAGTTGCACGCCCACACTTTCTTCTACAAAGTCATTTATGTCATCCTTAAGCATGGATGGTAGTGTAGCCAATGACAAGCAAATGGTGCAATATCAATCCATTGTTCCTGCTCAAGAGTGAATACCGACACGTCTTCTAAGAGGAAATGTTCTGGAAAAGATGAAAGTGGTAAATGTGGAAGTACTTGGAAGGTGCCACTGCTCTAAATGGAGGTTAGTAGTCTGTAACAAATTAGGTTTCTATGAATTATTGCTCATATTTTATTCCCAATTTTGTGTAGTTTATTTTATTACAAAATCACCATTATACGATCAATGTTTTATGTTCACAAGTTAGTAGAGAGTATACCACATAGACTAGGATTTTAGGCAAGTAGTTTTAGCCTCAATAACTAATAAAATAGAGAATGGTAATTTGACAAATGAAAATTGCAGGAAGCTGAGAGTTAAGGCACTGGCCGTAGTTCCTACTATCAGTAGAAAACTAGCAGATATTCTACTAGATAAATTTTATTGGAGGAAATATGATCAAAAGCCAATTAAGGGCTCTCTGCATCCCAAGCAATTTTCAAATATCTTCAAAATCCATAAGCTCCATAGCATTCCAATTTTTATTGTGTTTTTAGTACAACAATCTATAGTTATATTTATAACCTTCCTTTATCATCCTCATTTCTCTGTGTTGCCTTCCCGATTTATGTTGGGTGATTCAACATGGATTCAAGCTGAATATTGATTCTTCATGTTGTGGTTGATCATTTCTTTGTGCTTTCTAAAATCTTGGGATTGCAATTCTTTTCATTTTTTTCTCTATCGAAAGTGTTATCTATTTACAAAGCAAAAATTTAATGAACTTCTCAGATACATGATTGGATTGTTAGTTTACCTTATGAAATTAGACATGATTCCTATATCTACTAAAAGGTTGTGCAGATTTTAATACCAACTATTTTATCAATATGTTTGTTAACAAGAACCTTTTCATAATTTGTCACTTTCTTCTGATATGGCCTCAAAATTTATTTACTTATCTTTGTTCCATCAAATTTTATGTCCTCGAGGACTAGAATTTCTTTCAATGTTTGAGTGTTTAAATATTCTCAAGTGATTGATATCTTTTTTTTCTTGCAGAGGGTATTACAAGTATAGTAGCATGAGAGGTTGTCCTGCTAGGAAGCATGTTGAGCGCTCTCTGGAAGATCCTTATATGCTAATTGTGACATATGAAGGAGAACATAATCATTCACGATTTCTTTCAGGAAGTTCAAATCTGGTAGTTCATCCATAGCTTTTTGTGGAGTACCATGCAATCTTGTTTACACAGGTTACCTATCCAAGGAATGGTCTGAAGGTAAATCTGTAAGGTCGATATGCTTCCTTTGTTTTGTGGGTAGTAAAAGGTTCATTCTTTCGTGTGTACTTATTTGAAGGAGCTTGTAAAAGAAAATTGTGTTTGGTGGTCACAATTTATTATGGAGGTATTTTCCCAGCTTTTGTTGGGAATTTCAATGAGGATAAAGCCCATGAAATTATAAATAATGTTCAAGGGACAATTGATTTTATTCATACCCAAAGCAGAGATCAACCAATAAAGTGTGGATGCACAGGGTCATGTTGTCAAAGTTGTAGATTATCAACGAACCCACTGCCGCAACGATAAGTTATGGATCCATGAGAGAGAAGAAGAAAAAGGACATAATGATTTTCGATCTAGGCGGAGGCACCTTTGATGTTTCAGTTGTTAGGGTTCAAAGACCTAAAATTGAGGTGAAAGCAGTTGGAGGGGACACCCATTTGGGAGGCGAAGATTTTAATGTTGTAAATAGTAAGGATTTGTAGCTAGAAATATTCTCCTATCTCCCAAAATGTAGATATTTGAAGAAAAAATAGAGAAATACTTGCCCAAATCTAATGAATTGATTGAAAAACCTACATATTCCATTCTGAACTACTGAATCTATTAAAAACCTACTAATTTTCTACAAGCACAGAAGAAATGTGTGATGGAAACGTCGAAGGAGAAGAGAGGTGTTAAAGAAGGGGCTTGAGGGAGGTGCATTTTTCACTTGAGTGTAATTTTTGGTTAAAGGGGTCCAAAAAATGGGGAAAATCCAATAGGTCTATGTTTGAAACCCAACCATATGAATACAAACAACCTTGTTCTTTGTTCGCGGCTTGGGGAGAAATGGCACCCATTTCTTTTATCTGCAAGAACTACCTATAGTTTGAGTGGTGGGAGGATAACCAAATTCTCTTCACATTTTGTTTGGGTACTACATACCACTCTTTTTGCAAGATGCATTAATGCCTCTTTCATGTACTCTTTGGGTATATTGAAAGGACAATTTTCTTCCATGTACCAATTAGTATATATGAAATTTGCATATATATCAAACTAACAATATATAGAACCAATCCATCTCCTATAATTTTTGCAATGGTTTCCAATGGACCAAAGTATTTTCCGCCAAATATACAAATTCTTTGAGATGACAACTAATTTGCATGGAAAACTTAGGTGAAAACACACTTGGAATTTAAAGAAATATGACATGCTTTTTATGGCCCATACACTCAACATGTTGGTGATGCTAACCAATTGCAGAATTTTGGCAAATCTAACTAAAAGGGAGATTCAATAATCATATTTGGGGTATCGAAAGAGGTATATCCATATACCTATGAAGTTAAAACAATTAAGGAAGCTTACACCAAGAAATATGCACCTCCCTCAAACCCCTTCTTGCAAGGAACATAACACTCATCAACGAATTGATAATAGAGAACCATTGGATCTAATCATCTGTCATTAAAAGGTATGTATCCCATCGAGATGCTCATTTTACAGTGATTTCTACACAAAAGCATATTTTTGTTTATTTTTACCCTTGTTTTGGTGTTTATTTTTCTTGAGCCTGTTTCAGTCATCCCTGCTTAGGATTCAACAATTCTTTCTTGTTTTTGGTTGAACTATTTATCCTTTCATTAAATATTCATCCCTTAAAACAAAGTTCTGAAGAAATAGGAAATCTGGGCTTTGTTATGCCCCTGCCAAAATCTGTTGTTACAATCAATCAATCACCCCTTATCAACATGAACTACAAAAGTAATACCATCCCTCTAAATCAAATAACATATATCGTTCAAGCGTTCACATTGCATTATACACATGCGATTGCTAGTTGTAGAGTTGTAAGATACAACTAAAGTTGGAAAAAAAAACAAAAAAACAAAAAAAAACCTTTGATTCTAACACAATGGGCCTACCCCCAACCGCTCCATCGCGGAAGTGAGCTCTACCTCCCTCGGCGACTCGACGACTCGACTAGAATTGACTTGGACACCGTGTTTCCTCCACATTAAAATTCACGCGTCTAAGCGTGTAAAATAATTCAATTGAACATTGCCCATTTTCAAAAGGCTGGTTTTGCAGTCTCAGCTACGGCAAACTCTCATAACTAAACAGTTTTAATATATATACTCTGCTCTATGCTCTCACTGCACATCATACCATCTCTCTTTTTCTTTCCCTGCGATGGCTCTTAACTTCTCTGTTATCATCGCTCTTGCTATCGCCCTCTTTACCAGGCCAGACGCAGGTCTATGCAGATGTCCTGCCCACGAATCTGAAGCTCTTCTTTCCTTCAACATCCGTATGGACCATGGAGTTTCTCCTCTATGGTCCAATGCAACAGACTGTTGCGAGTGGGAGGGTATAGAGTGCGACCAGCACAAGAACCACGTAGTGAGTATTTCTGTGTGGAATGGAATAACATCTGATTTTGGCAAAATGGGAGGAGTTTTATCTGACAGCTTATGCAACCTTCATTTTCTTACATCGATGGATGTGTCGAACATTGGGTTAAAAGGTACTCTTCCTTCCTGCTTGGGAAAACTCTCACATCTGCATTCTCTAATCATAGCCAACACTGAATATTTCTTTTATCGACATTCTCTGCCATATACAGTCAACAATGCATTGAGTGGGATGATTCCTGCTAACATTTGTATGCTCGCAAATCTTACTTATCTTGATCTGGCTGGGAACCAACTAAGTGGAACCCTGCCATCCTGTCTGGGCAATCTTTTTGCTCTGAGTAGCTTGTCCCTTTCAAAAAATAAATTAAGTGGTCAAATTCCATTTCAATTGGGAAATCTCTCTTTCCTGAACAACTTGGATGTTTCTTTAAATCAATTCAGTGGTCAAATTCCGTTTCAATTAGGAAATCTCTCCATGCTTGAGGAGTTGGATGTTTCCTTCAATCGATTAAGTGGGACTATTCCGGCCTCATTCGCAAAGCTATCCTCCCTTACTAGCCTCTGGGCTAATCGAAATGCATTCAATGAGAGTATCCCTTATTCGGCATTGCCATCCTCTATAGAAACTCTCCACCTCTCCCTAAACAACCAGCTCACTATTTCTGAGACCATTTTTCATAACCTTACCAGATTACAGGATTTTTATCTATCCAATTGCATACTAAATATTAGCGCATCATGGATTCCTCGCTTCCAGCTCAATCGGTTAGAACTAGTATCGTGTCAGATTGATGGTCAATTCCCACCGTGGATTTCAACTCAGTTCTTTTGGTATCCCTGACATTGGTCGACAACAATCTTGCTGGAGAAATTCCCTCTTGGCTTTGGGACAATGGTGTTTATTCCCTATACGAACTAAATCTCTCTAGGAATCATTTGCATGGGCGCCTTTTTCCAAATGGTCCATTTGATCGGATGTCAGTCTTGGATGTATCCCACAATGAATTGAGTGGTTACATGCCATCCCTGTGGCCTTCTTATCTAAATGTACTTATGCTTAATGATAATTTGTTGATCGGCAACATTCCTCCTAGTTTGTGCAATATAAGTAGACTTCTAAAGTTAAATCTGGAAAACAACAAATTGGATGGAATCATTCCTAAGTGCTTACCAAGTGCAGCTTATCTTCAAGTCCTAAATTTAGGGGATAATAATCTAGAGGGAAGCATTCCCGTAGGGTTAATTGACTCGTCCGAAATTGTGTCTTTGGTTGTAAAAAATAATAAGCTAAGTGGAACCTTCCCTCCCTCAATTATAAATGATACAGCACTAAAAGTACTTGATATTGGGCACAATAAATTGACAGGCCCTATTCCAAAGTCAGTTGGGAATCTCTCCGCTCTTCAAGTACTGGTAATGAGAGGAAATCATTTCAGAGGTAGTATCCCTACTGAGATTGGACAGTTGAAGCAGCTTCAGATCTTAGACCTTTCATCCAACAATATATCGGGTTCTATCCCACATGAAATTGTATCTTTACAAGCAATGAGTACAGCAACAGAAGATGGCTACATGTTAAAGAATTTTCTGATATATGACGAGGGTGGTGTTGCAGGCTCTTCTAATGATGAACTGGATATGATTTTGAAAGGCGTGGATCTACATTATTCGTATATTCTTTCCACACTCAAAGGCATAGATCTCTCCAATAATCAGTTGAATGGATCTCTTGCTTCTGATTTCGGAATGTTGAAGGGATTGAGGTTTCTCAATCTATCAATGAACAAGCTCAGCGGGGTTATTCCAAATAGTTTAGGAGAATTGAGTCAACTAGAGTCATTGGACCTTTCCACCAATAGGTTTTCTGGAAATATTCCTTCGGATCTTCAATCTTTGATCTATTTGGCATCCTTAAATTTGTCCAACAACAATCTCTCTGGCAGTATACCACAAGGAGGGCAGATGATAACATTCGAAAATACATCATATTCTGGAAACCCAAATTTGCAGGGATGTCCACTTCCAAGGAATTGCTCTTGGCCAAAATTTGCTCCGCCACCTCCTGTTGCTACTAATGATGAAGATGCAGAAGATGAAGAAGAAACTCCATGGTATGAGATTGGACTTGGATTGTCACATGGAGTGGGTTTTACAGGTGTAGTGATATTGCTTGTGGCAAAAATAAAGTGGAGACAAAAATACTTCAAGAAGGTTGATATGATTTTGAAGTTTCTGTTTCCACCAAAGATTATGAAGGGTTATGTCTACAACCAAAACGCACCAAAAATTTGCGCTGAGAATTTCATTCTTGGGCTTCCTTTGCAACTTAACTTTGTTCCACATAATAATGTTTTGTATTAAAAAGAAACTGGTGTAATAAAAATTAGCATATTTTTGTTCGTGCATATAATATAATATAATCATCATTCAACCTATATAGGAAGTGGATGTTGAAGATTTATTTGTTAACAGCTCGTGAATAAATCATATCCTCACTTTTCAGTGCTACTTGTACAATAATGGATAGTCATGGACCTTTAGATGGATGTAAGAAGTAAATACACTCAAAGAAGTTTTAATTAAAAGAGTCTTTATAATGTCCATCCTTGATCTATAAAATAATCCACAATATACATATACGACGAAAGTGTTGGTCCTCCAAAAATGAAAACAAACCATTAATGAAAATAAACCTAAAGCATTCATGTGTTTAGTAGGAGAAGGCAACGATAATCAAGGGGCAAGTATCAGTACCATGTTTTCCAGAGTAATTTCCCCTGCATAGTCCCTCTAACCAACAATAGAATACATAAAAAGTTGCATGCATATAATCAATTAACACCTTACTTCAGTTTGATTTAACACCGATATTTTTAAATTTAATCAATTATAGTATTAATTTTGTAAAATTTTGCAAGTTTAGAACCTTGGCCTTCAATAAGATGATTACTCGCATTTCCATTTGAGCAAAGTTGTGTTGGATTGATTTCTTATTAGGAAACTTGTCTTATTTTTTCGTTATTGTGCTATATTATGTCTTTAATACTCTTCTATCCGGAACTTGACGCATGTTTAATGAAAATTTCCTAAGGGAAACTTTAAATGCTTGTGGATCGTAATAGGAATTACATAAGCCACTGTGCATGTCCTCGCGAGGCAAAGTGGGCATGTGAGGAAGGGAATTTAAGTCTTTCTTGAGATAAACTAAGGGATAGTGGAAGGGAAAATTATTTTTAAGGAGAGGATAATGTTAAATGGTGCAAATAAAGACACCATAGGAATTTTGATTTAGTAATAAGTAAAGGGAAAATTCAACCGATATATGGGGGAATGAAATCTTAGAAATAGAATTTTGAGAAGATATTAGGAGCAAGAGTAGGGACCTTCCCATTGTTAATTTGCATGTGATTTCTATTTAGTTTGAGATGCTAATTGCAGACACAAAAATGAAATTATAACAAGAAAATTTAATTCCCTTCTCATTGACTTTTCCACTAGTAAATGTATTAGAAATGTTGTATGGATGACTCGCAATACTACTAGTAGATAGAGTTTAATAATAAATTAGAGAAAATATGATGCAAATGCTAGACATCTTGGAGACGAAAATCAATAGAGAATGATATGAGAAGACATTTGAGAAGTCCTGCAAGGTCGACGGTGCTAAATAAAATATTAGGGAAGCTAGTTGCTAATGTAGATAAACAACTTCGAAGGGTGTAGCAATTGAAGAGATGATAGTTGAAGCAAGCTGAATTTTTGAAAGAGACATGGTAGGAATATTTTTTACAATGAAGGGGTGAATCACTTGTGCGTGCACAATGATAATCGAGACAAATGACATACATAGAACTAAGGAGAATTTTGATGCTCCTCATATAGAAAAGGTTATCATTGGCTAAGCTATGGGAGAAAGTGCTAGATAGTCCGAGTTAATGAATTGTACCAACCCATAGAGGGAAAGATCCATATTAAAGAGGAATTAAAGGAAGATATTCTCATTGAAGAAGATATGGTAGAAATAGCCAATGGGGTTTGGGTGGATCGGTTAAGATGGACGGTTGTGTCCGGATCCACCCAGGTTCAAATCCCACTGGGCACAATCCCTTCTGGGGTGGTTATCGGTGGTGGCAGATGTTGCATCACCGGTGTTTATGGCTGGCGGTTATTCTCGGCGATGGCAGACTTTGCATCGTCGGCATTGGCGTTCACGGCGGCTGGTAGCTCTAAAAACGACAGTGGTAGAAATTGCATCGTCGGTGCGGGCTCACTGGTCGCGATCTAGGTTGGATTAATTGTAATATCTTGTCTCTGGACATTGGCTGTAATGGGTGGGGTCCCAAGCAACCCTCCGGTTCATAGCTCCGGTCAAAAAGTGTTTATCAATAAAAAAAAGATATGGTAGAAATAGTGATGGAGCTTGAAGAGGTAGTCTCTAGGGTATTTTTAATCTTGATATGGCATCCATTAGGAAGCATGTCATGGAGAAGAAGGTATTTTTTTCTTTGAGAAAGATGTAGGAGTTGGTAATCATTAATATTTTGGCAACGAGACACCACTTTATGTTCCAAGAATGGGAATGAAATAATCCATGAAAGGTTGAATATGGATATGAATTAGGCACAATATGGAAGAGTAATCATCATGAAAGAGAATTAGTTTGAGAAGAATGAGGAAGAAAATTACGTAGTTAAAAACATGCCGAGGAGGTTGTGGCGTAAGAAAAAAGTTATAGTAGAGTGATAATGTACCGGAGGATGGAGATAGTATAAGAGTATGTGATCCAAAAATATGGCCAAAATTTTTAACTGACCTCGAACCCCTATAGACGATTTGTTAGTTTACCGACTTCATTCCAACATATTATCAATTTAATAAGAATTGCACTGTAAAAATGGACACACACACTACAACTAGTTGATAACAAAGTTTAGCTAAAACAAATGCCTATGTATCCACGTTTAAAATTTGAACTGATTCATTAAAAACTTTTGATTTGTAAATCTAATACAAAATTACAAATGAAGCTATGAATGCGCAACAATGAACCTGATGCCAATTGATTCATCTGGATCCAAACTGGTCTTCAAAAGAATAATAATCTGATGCCAATTTATTCGTCTAAATTTGAATTGGTCTTTAAAAGAAAAATAACCTCCTCCATGACCACCAAGTCATGATATCTTTGCTCACAATGTCCAGTGCAAAATATCAGATCTCCCGTAGTTTTCCTCCAATGTGACATTCGCCCTATGGCTCTGAACTAGAAATCTAGACATTCAAGTGACTTTTGCAAAATAAACATCATTACAAAATCTCCAAAATGAGTAAACAACATGTCCACAAGGAGCATCTCGAGTCTGGACAATTTTCATGTTTACTTCGAAGACCCAATCTACTCCTAAGTGCCTCTAAAATTGCCTTTTACAAAACTTCCTTATTAAGGCTCTAGCACAATCATAGACTTGTGTTTATACAAATACAAATGAGCCTATTTATAGGCTAAGCCAGCCTGAATGGCGTGGCCATAGAGGATAATTTTATAATGTGGGTAGTTGGGGGTTTGAATCTCCCTAACCATTGATCACTTTGCATTTATGGGATTAAAATCCCACATTGACCGTGTTAAAGGTTGGCAATGGGGTTAAATATGGATGTGGCTGCCCATATTAATGTGGCATGAGCCATGCTTACCCCTTTTACATGCCACCTAGCCAAAGGTTGTGTTTTGCACTATATTAAGCAAACATTTGAATTTGTTGAGCCCATGTGTATTGGTCCAACGGTGTGAGTTTTTTTATCGCCACATTGATGGCCACTCTCCACGTGTGAGATGTTTAGACTTCACATCGTTTAGAATTGTCGAGATACTCATGTTGGCCAGGGAAATAGATCTCTACAAAGGATTGTTTGTGTAGCTTGGGCGTGAGCTACCCTTACTCACACAATGTGACTTTCATAATGTATGGAACTTACTTGAGTTGTGTCACCTAGCTCGGTGTCATGTACCAAAGTGGTGGAAATCCACATTGTGGCTTGAGGGCCACCCATGTGGAAAATTCATCACTCGAGATGATGTTTCAAATTCAAAGTGGCAAAGACACCCTCTATCAAAAAAGTGTTTTGACCTAGTTGAGGCCTCCCAACCGAAAATAGTGGAGCCCACTTGTCTAAAAACGAGTGTTGAAGATTGACGCCGCAAAACAAAATTTTACATTTACCCACACTCACATTTTCCATATCACGTCCAGTTGGCAAGTTGACTTCCGCCAAGTCCAAACTTTGACCAAACTTTGACTAGCAATATCTTGAGCATACAACCTCTAATTTCAGCATTCCTTATACCGTCAAAAATATATGTGGATGCTCTACCGGACTATCATGGTTTATGGAGATTTAGGGAACTTATGAAGTTCTAAATTGTCCTCTAGATCACACCTCCCTAGTGAGGAGGCTTTTTGTCCACAAAAATATTTGTTTCCTCTACTTCTAAACTTGGTGTTCTTTGAGAAGAGGTCTCTATATTTGACTCAATGGTCTCATACGCTACTCCCAACCAGACATAACTGCTAACTTTATCATGGGACCTATGGAACTTGGGCTTCTAACACCTCATGTTGACATTTACTATGTTACACGGCCTATGCTTCTACACGAACTAAGTTGAATCTTGGTGTCATCGACGATGATCTTCTACTCGATTGCACATCCCTCCAACCTCTATGCAGAGCAAATATTGGTGCCGATTGATTCTATAAATCCAAACTAGTCTTGGAAAGCCCAGTGTTATAACAAAGATCCCTGGTTTGACACTTTCCTATTGACCTCCACACTGTTGTACGGTCTCTTCCTCTACACAATGCTAAGGTCAGACAATGTCTAATGTTTGACTTTCACCCTGTTGTGGTCTTTTCCTCTACATGGTGCTAATTCTCTTGTTGACATCAATGATCAGGTACTACTCTATTGCATGGCCTTGATTATGCAAATATTGAATTAAATAAATGCTAACTATTAAATATGTAACAATGTAGATATAGACAAATAAAGTACAAATTTGATGCAAGCAAGTAAGCTATTAAATTTGAAACCCTAGGTGAAAGAGGAGAGGGTAAGATACTTAGGTAATTTGCAATGATCCCAAAGTTGTACTAGGATGAAAAACTGATGAAACATGACAACAAAGTATCACACTCAAACCCAAAAAAATGGAGATTTGTTGCGAATGTTTAGAGTAGGGTTCCTGTGACTAGGTCGGGCGCCTAAGGCGCCGCAGAACTCTTGTGGGAGCCTATGACTCGCTAATAACCCCATAAATTTATTTTCGCGGGGCTACAAGATGTTCACTAATTGTCACCTTTGATCACATGTTTGTCATTGGTTTATCATTGAACCCGTCTAAAACCGGAAAGAGAAAGAGCACATACAAAACCCCAAAACAAATCAAATCCTAAAAATAAAAAGATGCAAATTGGGAGTCGAATAACCTTTAGTGCTCACCTAACTGAGTGAACTTACAATCCAAGCACTACACTACATTTCGATAATGTATAGTTTTGCGTACATGCACGTGTGTGTAGAATTGTGCCCAGTGGCTCTTGTCCAAGATGCGCTTAATAACGAGCAATAACTAGTGTAGTAACAAAATCACACACTTACTAATATTATTATACTACCAAGTATGTTGTTTTATATATGGATCTTGTGTAAGAAAAGTATTCATTGATGACCCATTCCATAGTCCAATCGTCTATCTTGTTGGTCTTTACCGTTTTTGGTATTGTACATTTTTCACTCACTCACATAGTTCCGATCAATTCTCACGGGATCCTATCTCACGACTCACTCAATTTTTGTCACTAGTCTCTAACTAGGGCGCCTAGAGAGGGATTAGGGAGCCTTGGGTACATTCTAGGCACCCTGGTCCCCGTCACATTAGGTTTTATTTTTTTCCATTTAAGGTCATTCTTTTGACTTTCCCTCTCATATCCCGAGGTACTAGTCGGCATATCAGGTCATTAGTGTCAAAATTTGAACAAGAGATCCCTATATAAACACAACATACATACTACCTTATGGGTGGACTATTTCTATCAAGGGATAGCTATCTACATAGAGCAAGGGACTACATTTGGGAATTATTCTGCATCACACACTAGCATAGGAAGGGGAGTTCATTCTATTCCATCCACCATTTTGCATTTTATCTAGCTACTGCCCGATATCTCTATGTCATTGGTGTTAGGGAAACCTAGGCACATTATTGCACACACAAGCACACAGAACTACATTGGGTCTGAGATGTAGTGCACTGCTCAGTTGTAAGTCCACCATTGTGGCGGCTGAGGATAGTCTGACCCCTTCATATGCATATTTATTTTTTAAGGATTGATGCTTTGTTTGTGGTTTTGCAAGTGATTATTCAAGTATAGGTTTACAACAACATCGTGAACAAAGTACGACATTCACGCGAAAAAAGGAAAATTATTTCAAATACCTAGCGACCATACCAAGATCTAAACCCGAGTTATTCCACAAACCAGGGCACCCAAATTTCAGACCAAGGTGCCCTATGCACCCTCATCCTTCACTAGGAACCTCATTTTGGTCAAATATGCCTTCTCTACAATTTTTTGAGCTCATTACTATGCTCTATTCCGCCATTCCATCACTTTGTTCAGTCCCAGATCATTGCGAGGTAAGTACAATTCAGGTAACATTTCATTTCATTTATAATATCAAATAAATTACTTAGCATTTACATTTCAGTATTTTTCATTTATCATAGTTGTACATTTCATATTTTAATAAATCATTTCGGTGAACCCGTAAATTAGAATTTTTTTCCCTAGATCCATTAAAACCCTAATGGCTAAGGATAGCTCTTCTATTTCTCACTAGTTGTGCCTCATGTCAATGTCAACCTTATCTATGATGAGGTAACCATATCTGAGCTCACGACTCTATATCATGATGTTACTATGCGAGATCATATTAACGAACAACTCTTAGCTAATGAATGAAATGTGCCAACTAGCTTTAGCATCATTTTGGATCTAATTGCTTTACTCATTGTACACCTTGTTATACAATTAGTCATGATACTCCTTCTAAAATATCTAAAAAAGTTCTAGATGATTCTCTTATTGATTTTATGTTTAGTCTTAACAATTTAGTACACATGTGCATATTAATTTTTCTACTAGTCAGACCATGACTATGGCTCCATCTCATGCTTTTCCTATTTTTGACACTAGTTCTCATGACCCATCACATACTATTTTACATACTCCTTCACACTATGTCGATGGTTAAATCGATGATACACTTAATGACATTTTCATATCTGAGTCTCTATCTTATTTCGATGAAACAATTGATAGTCACGAGTCTACTACTTTACGTATTGTTGAGTGTGAATTTTGTGCTCCATTGTCATATTCTTCTAAGGTTGTATCTAATAACATGCACGAGTCATCTTTGTTTATTTCTTCATCTCCTCCTATTGCTTCATCTCCTACTAAGACATCTACATCCATTAGTTTTTCTACTCCTATTTCTTCATCTCCTACTATTACTTCATCTCCACTTATCACCACCTCTCCATCTAACGCTTCATCTTTTAAGTATATTCCCGATGCTATTCCTACTACTCCTATGGATGTTCCATGTTCTACATCACCTATTAATCCTTCGGTGCCCACACCTAGTGTGCCTTTAGAATCGAATCTCCTATGTCTCCTTATAATATTCCCATGATTACTCATAATGGAAAGTTACAAATCGCTTAACACCTTATTACCATCTTCTCCTATTTCTTCATAGAATATCTTGTCTCTCATACATTTTCTCGGGCCACTTATATTCTTAGGTTCAATCACTCATATTAGAATGTAAGGCCTATTATGTTTCCATTGATAATAATTCATTACATGACAACCCTATTCCTAAGAAGATCCATAACTCAACATTTCCCAAGGATTTTCTCATGCCTACATTTTTATGTTTTGATGGTATTAACAACCCCTACTTGCATTTCAAACATTACCTTGTGGCATGGCTTCATATTCTAATGATCGATTACTACTTAAAGCCTTTTTCCATAGTCTCGCAGCTGACATTTTACAATGGTATACAAATCTACAATTTGGATCTTTTAGCACTTATTGTGAAATGGAAGATGCTTTTCTCCATCGCTTTATCATCAAAAATGGCCCTAGGGTTACATATGATCACCTACCTACTTTACATCAAGGTAACACAATACCTATCATGGATTACATCTTACAATTCAATGCTTGAATGCACCAATCGGTCTTTCAACCTATTGATTTAGAGAAGAAATTTATCTCCGTCATGGTTTGACTCCAACACTAAAAAAAGATTGTAATACGACACATGTGAATCATTCACACTTCTATGTTATAGAGTCATAGATCTAGAACAATACCTCATTGCTACACATGTTATGGATCCTCCGCCTATTATTACTACTACCTCATCTAGTTATTCTACATTACCATTAGTTGAGTATCCTACTTGATCTCCATCTACTCTTCGCAAGCAAGTCCATTCTACCACATCACAAAAGTGTCCTTCTTCTCCTACTCCGTGATCGGATACACCTCAATATTTTACACATATTTGACATGATCCATTGCATTTCTCTCATCACGCTGAACCACATGATGTGTTGTGTGCTTTACTCAACAATTGTTTAATTCTCTTACCCTCTAACCAAAATCATCGACCACATTGTTTACAATTTCAGTGTGATCATCCCTATTGTAACTATCACCGTATCAATGGACATAGGGAAAATGATTACTTTTCCCTTCATGATAGATTGCAAAAATTAGAGGATAATTGTGTCATTTCCTTTTGTTCTCGCTCACATGAGTGGTCTACATATCCTCTACCTCGTAGACAAGATACTATTCTCGATTGAGTTCTCTCCTTCATCTAGTGCTAAGGTAATTATTTGCCCATCGACATAGGTTTTCACTCATATGTGCTTTCCATCGAATCCATCCATCATCGTAGCATCTCATTCATCTCATTCATCTCATACATCTCATCCACCACATCATACTACTACTTCACATTGGCTTCCATATCCCTTGCATTCACACCTCCCACCGCCACTCCATATGACATCTAGTTTGGTTCATACACTCCCTCTGCTTTCATCCCACATGCTTCCACCGCTTCACACTACCTCGGTATTTGGTAGGTCACCTCTATCACCTAACCCCTTGATGACGCACTCATGTTCTTACAATTCTTGAATGACTGCTGAGGAATTTGTTACAATAAAAAACCCCTCTTCACATGCTTTGTCGTTTTGTCTAACACACTCTATTGAATCATTTCCCGATGATGCACTCTTTCTATATAGTTCATTCTTGACTACTGAGGGGTCTTATCTAAATGAACCTCATCATCTATACACTAAGGGGCATCGCTAATCTTCTCCCCCTATCCTCATCATACTAACATACATTTCATTACACTATTACGACTACATCATACTATCTTCAAATCACTCACTATTCAAAAATTACGCATCACAAGTAAATTCAAAAAACATGAATGACATTCAACACATTGCACATTGTAACAATCATTCACAAACCATGGAAGTTAACATATTCTGAAGCAAAAAATACAGAAAGAATAATTTCCTACAGATAAATGAAATCAAGGAAGCTAAAACATTGGCAAGCTAAACGAACAGAATATTTGCAAGAGGGTTTTGTAAGGCCTCTAACATTCTATGAGGTAAAATTCATGAAAAATCGGACATTTCAAATTCCCCCTTCCCATCTGGTACACCGTCCTCTGAGCCCAGAATAGAAAAATTATTAATAAGTGGAATCTGGTCTGAATTAGAAATCTCAATAGGAATGAAGAGGAATTTGAACCCATTATCTCCTCGTACACCATGGGAGTGGTGGAATGCAAGAGCTTTGCAAAGGGAGAGATGTTGAAGCGAGATTCCCAAAATTATCTAATCATGAAGGAAAAACCCAACTTTGTGAGGGTTTGGAAGGAATAGAAACCGATGAGGGGGTGGATTTGAAACTAAATAATACTTCGATTGAGGGGGAAAGGAGAGGGGGTAGTTGGCGCCATAGGAGTGGATTTCACACCGGATCCCTTTTTATTCCCAATCATAGTCTAACCATCAGTTGATTGATCACCTAAGTTGGGATTAGACACCCATTAAACTAAAATGGATATATATGGGGGATCTAAATTACTTTAATCTAAAATGCATAGGATTAAATAACAAATAACAAAATAAGGAAAGTGACTCAAGAAACTAAGAAATTAGAAATGTAAAACCTTAATGTGCAAGAAAATTTAGAAATATCTTAATTGATTTGATGGTTGTTTGGGATTTCATTGTTGAGATGACTGAACAAACAGGAGGAGGAAACGACTAGACCGAGGCCACGGGGAGTTCATTAGCTAGGCAATATCCTAGCACGTGAGTTCATATTGAGGTAATTAAAATTAATAAAAGTAAAGTCAATATACCGGTAGGCATGAGAGGGTGAAAGGGTTTAATTTTAATATAAAACTAAAACATTTGAACCCTAGTTTTTAATACTAAATACCTTAAAATTGCTATTTAAGGAGTGTTGTCATAAAGTTAAATTATAATTTTTTTTGAATAAAGAAATCTCAATTAAGAGATTCTTAACCAAGAAATAATAAGATGGTAGAAAACTAAGATTGAGTATGCTTTTCAACACAAGTGATATTATTTCACCATCTTAATTATTTGAAGAACTATTGATAAATGATTAAAGATTAACATTTATAAGGTAATTGGTAATAGGTATTGAATGGCTTCAAACTATCTTTCGAGAGAAAATACATATTAAAAAAATTGAGTGAGAAATATGATATATTTTCTATTTAATATATTAGGGTAGAAATAAAAAGGGGTAAATAAAATTGTCATGGAAAAATGGGTAAGTAAGGTACATGGAAAAATAGGGGGTATTTTCATTCTAATAATATAACGGGAGGGGATATTATCAATTGAATAATTAAAGGTAAAAACTAGAATTAAGGGTATTCTTTAATACCCTTCGAATGAACGTGTTATACCATACTTTTACTAAGTGAACCCCCGTGGCCGAGGCCTGAAAAGTGTAGATTTGAGCTATCTAGGAAATTTGGACTAGGGGGTGCCCTACTCGAGTTCTCGGTGCCTCTGGTCTATGCAGGAGGTCAAGAAACCAAACTCACAGCAGAGTCACTAGATGATCTCGAATTCTTTGTTTCCTATCGTTGCACCGCGCTCGGATGTCACTAGTAATCGGTATTGAAAAAGAGACCTATAAAACCCCAAGCCAAGCATTAAAACCCTAAAAAATGAAATATGCAAATGAAGGGGTTAGACTGTCCTCAACAACCACAATGGTACACTTACTAACTAAGTGTTGCACTACATTTCAGACCCAAATGTACTTCTAGATGTGTATGTTTAAATTGTGCCCTAGGTGCTTTTGTGTCAGTCACACTTTGTGAAGTAACGAGCAATAACTAGATGTAGAAATGTAAATAAATGGTGGATGAAATAGAATAAACTCCCCTCTTATGAAATGTGATGTAGATGAACCAGCCTTGTCCCTTGTGATGGAGCTAGATGGATGTAAATGGAGCCTTGAATGGATGCAACCTTAGGTGGTGATAGTAGTGATTAGTGCTTGGTCCCTCATTATGGTCTCATAACTTTATATTTATATGGTTCTCTTGTTCTAATTTTGTAATTAACCTCAAAAAGGCCAACCACCAAAAAATATAAGAAGCTCAAATGGCTAGAAAGTGCCCAAAAAATGTATGTAAAGTGGAGAAAGGATCAGGGTGCCCTGGATGGGACCAGGGCATCTACGGCACCCTACTATTGGCCTGGGCTCCCTATTCAGGGGTAAAATAATATAGAATGGAAAAAAAAAAAGACTGGGAAAATATATGTAGAAGGTCAAGAATGACGCTAGAAAGAAAAGTAAAAATGCCAAAGGACATGGGTTAATTATTACTTTCTTCACTCAAAACCATATGAATAGTAGTATGAGACCGGGACTAAATAATACCCAAAGTGCATGATTTAGTGTCTACATTTTCCCCCACTTTATGTTAGTGAGCGGAACGCTCGGTAACATAAAGTAGATATATGTGTATAGTTGATGCCCATATAGATTGATATAGAAAGCATGCCAAAGGACTAGAAAAAGCATGGAGTGAAAAAAAAGATGATGAAGCATGGGGCTAAAGATGCAAAAGAGAAAAAGTGATGAGAGTGAACCTAGGGAGGAAACGCATGTGTAGCACTTTCATGTTAGTATGAGGTACAAACTACCGAATGATGTCATTGTTTGTCGATTTTATTGTTTTACGACTTTGTTTTAGTTGATGTTGATTGCATGCTTCTCATAGAGATAGACCCGCAAAGGAGAAGATGATCAAGTAGTCAAACACAAATGTATATATGTAAAAAATCGTATGTATATACTAATGAATAGATGAAATAGAAATATGAAAAGTATAATAGGAACATGTGCACCTGATCCATGATGAGAGAAAAGGGCATAGAAAGGATATCTCATAACTCTTGAAAGGAGCTTTTCGAGTGATCTTATACCATTGTGGCCGAAGAAGTGTAGGGAGAATCGCATTATTCTCCAACTTGTAATTGTTTCCCAAGAGTGTGTGAAGAGATCTCTATACTGCCTAGTTTTTTGGGTGATCTGACATTATTGGCCGAAGTAGTGTAGGGAGGAATTCTTTTGTATCCTCTAACCTACATTCTCCCCAAAATGCTAAGGACAAGTTTTCATGTAAAATCCATTGTGTACGGGTTTCATAGACTGGTTTGAACCCACTCGTTGTATAACCCACAATGTCAAGGATGGAAAATGAATTGAACTGCATGTACTAGAGAGAATGATGTGTAGTATATAAAACCCCAAATGATTCCCCTCTTTGGGGGTGCATATAACATCATCACGATAGGAGGATACGACCCCAAAAGAGGACCGATCGTGTAAAATCTTCCCTACAGGGGAAGGGAATTTTTTTGGTAGAAATCAAGGCACACACAAACAAGTGGCTAGAAACAAGAGTTAGTACGAGAAAGAATGCATGTAGAAAACAAGTGTAAGCTACACAGACATAATATAGAAGCTAGAAAGCAAGTAAACACATAAATAGACCACCAAAGTGGGTTGCAAACATGGGACATCACTCACGATGTTGTAAGACACTCAAGGCCATAATGGCTACATAAAAAAACAAGAGTGCACACCGAAACAAAGGGCAAGGCCCACATACAATATAAAACAAGAGACAAACAATAGTAAAAAAATAGATAGATATCCATGGAAACAAGTAATCCTGAAAAACAAATGTTTCAGATGAAACACCCGTTAACATCTTAGATGGATAACCAGTATGTCAAAAGCATGTATAATCAAGTAATGTAAAGTGCTAAATACAAAATGAAACAATAAAACCTATGAGAGACGAATGTGGATGCCCCCAGTAACCGTTGTAGGAGTGGTAGAAGGAAAACATCCATGTTACATGTAAGAGACATGTATCTACGATCACAACTAGAAAAAGGTATGAACGTGCATGTGTGTATGGTAAAGATAAATAACATACAAGATTCATATCTAGCATGTATGGTAAAGTGAACATGAATGAGAAAATGTAGGTAAGAGTAGATGCAACCAAGATATGTAACATGTTGTGGATGGATGGTAGGAGTCATGTGCCCCCTGAGTGAATGGAGTTATATGCAATGAGGTTCATTTAGTATGCCCCCTCAATAGTTAAGAATGAACTATAAATGAGAGTGTGTCATCGGGAAATGGTCGAAGTGTTTGTTGTATCTAGCGTACTGTGAGGAGTGTGCATGTGTAATGATGACATGCGACCTAGAGGTGATGTGTGAGCATGACCCTATAGCCGAAGTATATATCATGACAAGATGAGCATAAGAGTGATGATTTATCCTAAAGCATAGATCACTACAAGATGAATAGGGGGTGGTGATGTAGCCTAAAGTGTATACCACTACAAAATGAATAGAGGGAGTGGTGATATAGCCTAAAGCGTATACCACTACAAGATGATACACTAGGAGACCCTTTAGCCTATAGCATATGTCACTAACCTAGGGATTTTTCCTAATAGATGAATGAATTATGATTGTGTGATGATGATAAGGTACATTTTATTTGTAAACCCTCAAAGCAATCGAGTATGGACCGGGAACTAAAGTGCATCATAGGGAAGTGAGTGTAGCACATAGAAAAAGATGTAGTGTATGTGATGATGAGAGATGACCATGTGATGTGTAAGATGTGTAGATATATAATGCAATTCAAGACGTGTAGATAGACTAGTAGTATGAAGATGTGTGCTATGTAAGATGAATAATATGTAACGCTAGATTTTGAAACAATAGAGGTGTGATACATATGTGATGAATAATAATGTGGTGTGTAGAATATAAATGATGTGTAGATGTGAAATGGTTGAAATGATGTAGACTAAATGTAAGATGCAAGACATAAGACATATGACACAAGATATGTGGAGAGATGAAATGTGTAGTACCTATTGTCCGGTGTGTGGGGTTCATGTGTAGTATGCCCTCAACAGTCGAGTGTGAACCGAAACACAAGAGTGTGTCATCAGGTAAAAGTCGACGTTAGCATGTGTATGAAGATGTCTATGTGAAAAATGAGGTGTGTAAGGATATGAATGTTATATGTGTGAAAATATTAGGAGGATTAAGAAGTGTAATGCCCCCAAGTATGTGGTGATGTGTGTATTGTTCGATAAATTATGTTGGACAAAAAATAGAGGAATGATGTATGAAGGTGGTGAAGTATCATAAATATTGTAAGATTGATTCAGTGATGGGATAAATAATGAGAGATCGTATGGTATGTGTGACGAGCGATAGATGGTTGTACATGTATGTATGCTTGAGTGGTTATGTAATAAATAGATATTTTAATGTAAGATGAAATAAACCCCTCAACACCATATAAGAACCATAAGAATATGAGTGTGTCATCAGGAAGGTAAAGTGACATGAGGCACCTACCAAAGACCAAGTTTGCGTGAAGTGGTGGAGGCATGTTGGGAAAAAGTAACAAAGAGAACCGTATATTGATGGTGGTATTTAAAATGTGTCTTCGCCATTAGTAGGACAAGTAGTTGCTTTGAAAAAAATGATTGGCTACTGAAGTGGTGTATTATTGCATAATGGTGTAGTGAAGGTCCCAGAGAAAGAGGTGTTGAAATTATTTTTAGGGAGTTTTCTTAGGTTGACTTGGTAGCAAAGGAGGTTGAGTGAGAAATTTTTTGAGAGGTGGTTGCATGAGTTGACTTCGTAATGTTATAGATGCTTTTAGACGATGAGGTGCTATACTGATTTTGAGAGGACGTTGCGTATGCAAAGTGCTTGAATTTCCAAAGAAGGCACATTAGAAATGGTAGCATGATGGTCATTTGACCCGAGAAGGAACAGATTTAGGATCCCGTGTAGATGTAACATTTATAGATGGGCATGAAAGAGAATGTTGTGAAATGAATGAGATGAATCCCTGACTCTCAAGATGTTTGATTCTTCATTGTAAAGCATGGCATTCATTATCATTATGTCCATTGATCCGATGATAATTGCAATATGAATGACCTTGATATTTTGCGAGCTGATAAGGAGGGTAGTAATGATTAGGCGGTAAAGTGATCAATTGATGACTAAGGAGCTCAGTAAGAAGGTCATGTTGTTTAGTATTACGATCAAAGATGAAAGGTTCTGGTAATGGTATAACTTGAGGCTCATTAATATGAGCACATGTAGCAGACATAGAATGAGATGGAGAGGGAGAACAAACATGATCCTAAAAATGTCTTTAAGATGTTGAATTTCACTTTTGAGAGAAGTAATCGTCGATTCCATTGCCTTAAATTTGTCTTTAAACGAAGAATGCAAAGCTTGAATTGAGTCTAACATTGATTGACTAGATGGAGGATCACGAGTACTAGGTTTGTCAAAGAAACAAGTGAATATAGGAATTATTTCGTGTGGCGGTGCATTTTCGTGAATATACCGTGTCTAGGGATTTTTGTAGAACAACTTGACAACCGGGATGCATCTTAAATAAGTCGACAAAGAAACTTGAGGAACTTTATAAGGCATGATAGAGGAAAATGGGATCCTAAGCGTGAAAGCGGTCGGGTTCACCAAAATGATTAAACTAAAATGGATATATATGGGGTATCTAAATTGGTTTAATCTAAAATGTACAACATAAAAATAACAAATAACTAAACAAGGAAAATTACCCAAACACCTAAGAAAGTAGAAATGTAAAAACCTAATGTGCAAGGAGAGTTAGAAAGAGCTTAACTGATTAGATGGTTGTTTAGGATTGTGTCACAAAGATGACTAAATAAACAAGAGGAGGAAATGACTATGTCGAGGCCTGTAAAATTACAGATATGAGTTGTCTAGCTAGAATAGGGCACCTAGGGCACCCTAGTATGAGTTTTGGGCACCCTAGTCTGTGCAAGAGGTCCAAAACCAAACTTGTAGGGTTGTTAAATGATCTAAAGTCTTCATTTCGTTGTGTTTATTTCATTGCACCGCATTGGATGTCGCTAGTAATCAATGATGAAGAAAATACCTACAAAACCCCAAGCCAAGCATCAAAACCCTAAAAAAAAGAAAGATGCAAATGAAGGGGTTGGATTGTCCTCAATGGCCACAATGGTGGACTTACTAATTGAGCACTACACTACATTTCAGACCCAAATTTAGTTCTATATGTGTACGTGCAAATTGTGCTTTAGGTGCTCTTGTACTAGTCACACTTTGTGAAGTAGTGAGCAATAACTAGATGTAGAAATGTAATTAAATGGTGGATGGAATAGAATAAACTCCCTCCTATGAAGTGTGATGTAGATGAACCAACCTTGTCCTTATGATGGAGCTAGATGGATACAAATGGAGACTTTGATGGATGTAACCTTAGGTGGTGATAGTAATGACTAGTACTTAGTCCCTCATTATGGTATCATAACTTTATATTTATATGGTTCTCTTGTTCTAATTTCGTAATTAACCCCCGAAAACGCTAACCACTAAAAAGATGGGAAGCTCAAACGGTTAGAAAGTGCCTAAAAGATCTCAGGCAAAGTGGAGAAAGGATCGGGCACCCCGAATGGGACCAGGCGCCCAAGATTGGCATGGGCGCACTCACTGTCGGGGTAAAATAATGTGTAATGACAAAAATAGACTAGGCGAGAATATTGAGAAGGTCGGGAATGACACCAAAAGAAAAGTAAAAAGGTCAAAGGACATGGTTTAATTATAACTTTCTTCACTCAAAACCATATGAATAGTAGTATGATACCTAGACTAAATAATATCCCAAGTGCGTGATTTAGTGTCTACAGACACCGAGGGTCGTGCATCATCATTGGCTTGGAATGAGCTTGAAGAGGAAAATCATGAATGTGGTGGTTCGGGGCTTGATAGAAAAAGCACGTGTTGGGGAGGTTGAAATAAACCACCTTTTGAGAGATACGCAGGGACCCAACTTGAATATTCAAGTGGTCCCACAAATCTTCGCAAGGTCAACTTTGATACAAAATTTCTTGTTAGGATGAGCGTTATAAAATTATCTTGCTCGTGAAATATCACCCTGCCAATGGGATTAAATGGCTCTAGAAGGAAAGACCGGAGATGAACGGGGAGTCCAAGAAGTTCTATCCAAACTGGAGTTTTCAATGAAACCTGGCTAGTGGGGCTAAAATCAGGAGTCCATTGAGAAAGCACTAAAAGGGTATTTCCTAAATACCAAATAAGTCACCTTAAGGAGGAGGGCTTGGATATGAGAAGGATCACGAAAGGAAAAGAGATAATACTTTCGATACCAGGATACCGTTGGTCTCCCAAAGGTTCTTTATCAAGTTTTGTAGGTAAGCTTCTAAGGGAATGTGGCCACAACAATACGCAATCAAATAATTGTTACGATACCATTTAACCACAGGGTCTAAACATTCATCATAAATAACAACATTTGGGGATGATTCAGTCCATACGTCATCGTAGACCTTCTAAAAAACTTCCGAGAACACTTGGGAGCCATTTTCACCACCAACAGAATGGATAGAGAGTTAGCCAATCTATAGTAACTTAACACCTTAGCGGTGGGAAAATAGTCGCCTTACACGATGATAGGACCGGAGGAAGAACCCTATAAATACTAAAGGGGCACATTTTATACAATGAGATATCACAAGCGTATGCATAAATCCCTAAATAGAGTCAAGTTTCTCCAAATCCTCCACTTCTCAACCTCAATAGTTTTTCAATAAGAAGTTATGTCTTTACCTCGAGGATTTTCATTTCAATGTAGAGATAAAAAAGCTTGAGTATTTCGCTGGTATGTGTGGAAGCCAAAGGGCATGCTCTGCGTATAGCCAAGTGGTGAAAATTCGGCAGGAGGATCAACATCCGGGGGAGTATTTCGGTAGTGGTTAAATCCCAAAATAGAACCGAGATTTTGAAGATAACGCTCAAATGGAGGACTCGTTACAAAGATATAGTGTAAACATGTTCTTCTCTTGCAATGAAATGTGCTTGTACATTAGAAAAGTGGGTCATAATTCTAAGAGCCGAGTAGTAGGAGATTCCAAGCCTTTTGTGGACACGGTTATTTCACATCACGTCAATGTGTGCGTCTAATAAAACCTTTGTTCGGCAATTTTTAGTATGGTGCAAAAATATATGTTCTATTTTTCTATTTTGAGCAATTTGGGGAAGCTTTTTACAAGAGCATTTTAAACAATAGTAAATATTAATCTTAAATTTTTAATTTTTATTTTATTATTTTAAAAATAAAAAACGTCCAATACCCCAAAGATATCGAGAAAATTTATGGACATTTTAAATGATTTCAAATGCCCTGTGATAAAAATAAATGTATTATTGATTGTTGAGTTGTGGATAACGAGATAATAATAAAGTTGGTATTCACTAATCGTACCCATAAAATTGTTTCCTAAGGAATAGATGCCACAAACAAAAGTTTTAAGAAAGAAGAGGCAAGAATCGCTTCTTTGAGTTTTTCTTTCTTTCTAAAATGTAGATTACTCTTCTTTATAGTTCTCATACATTTCCGTCTTTCTTTACATTTTCATGTAAAGATATTTAACTGCTTTCTCTTGAGGTCGTATATTAAAAAAATGAAGATCTCAAACTCGTTGCTCTACCCAATTCTTGTTTTTTGTAAATTTTTATTTCCTAATGGTTCTCTTACATTTCCTTTTTTGTATATTCACAAATAGTTCTCTTACGTTTTCTCTGTCTATTTGGTTGGACTTTTTAGTTGCCTTTTCATGATGTTTATCTATAGAATTGTGATTTTTAAAACTCATCTTTCTCAAATATTTTTGGCTTCATGTATGTTCAAGGTTGCCAAATTTTCTTTAATTTGCTAAACAAAACATATATTGTTTTACTCTTCATACCTTGCCATTTCAGAGCATAGAAAAAATAAAGGAAAGAAATTTTACAACACTAGACACAAGAAGATTGAAAAGGACATTTGCAATCTTCCCTTTCTGTTTTTCAGTTCCATCCATCTATTCCTGGCTCCACTTTTCTTTTGTCAAATTCCACTAACAAATTTAAAATTGACCATTTTCAATTTCATATTGCAGTGCGTACATGCCATTGCTAATATTTTTAAAGATATGTTTTGCAGGTCAATGGTCCAACCACTGAGACAACCCAGCAACGGGTGGCCCTCCCAACCGTGGCAATTGCGCGTTTCCCGTGACTGCAATAGCGTGTCTGTTTTGTTTATATATTCGGGTCACTGCATTATTTTGCATTGAACCCGATCCGACTTCATTCCCATTTTCACTAACCATGCTTCGACCATTTCACTTTGTGGTCTTTCTTATCCTCCTTTACAACCCACATCTATGTCTCTCCAAATGTCATCCCCGAGAATCTCAAGCTCTTCTTTCTTTCAGAGCCTCTTTGAATGACTACGAGGGCAGTCTCAGTTCGTGGGGAAATGGAAGTGACTGTTGCACCTGGCCTTCCGTATCCTGCCATCACCATATGGATCATGTAAGCACCGTCAATCTCCATGTGCAGGAGGCGTCATTTCTGATAGTGTCTGCATCCTTCATTTTCTCACAGAGCTCACCATGAGTTACAGTGGCTTAACAGGTACTCTTCCTTCCTGCTTGGGAAATCTCTCGTATCTTCAGAATCTAGATTTAGGTTGGAAAAACTATCATTGCTTCAATATCTTAACTTGAATGGGAATAGCTTAACAGGTACTTTTCCTTCCTCCTTGGGAAAACTCTCATACCTCCAAGAATTGAGTTTAGACTCCAATATGTTGACGGGGGTAATTCCACCATCCTTTTGTCTGCTCACCAATCTTAGTTATGTTGATCTTAGAAACAATAGACTCAACGGAATCATACCATCTTGTTTGGGAAATCTCCCTTTGCTTAAATACTTTGATGTTTCCTACAACGAATTAACTGGGACTCTTCCCTCCTCCTTGCTCAACTCTTCTCCCTTACTATCCTCGCTGCTGAAGGAAATAAATTCAATGAGAGCATTCCTTTCAAAGCATTGCCATTCTCGATAGAGCATCTCTCCCTCTCACTAAGCCACCATCATACAATTTCAGAAACCTTGATTCACAACCTTACCAACTTATCTGAGTTGTCTTTATCCAATTGTGTGCTGAATATTAGCTCAACTTGGATTCCTTTATTCCAATTAGAATACTTGCATTTGACATCATGCAATTTTGATGGTCAAATTCCGCCATGGATTTCAACTCAATACTCATTGAGCCGTCTGAAATTGGCTAACAACAATCTTTATGGAGAAATTCCATCTTGGCTATGGCATTTCAGTCCTCATTTGAGATTCTTAAATCTCTCACAAAATTATTTGCAAGGCAATATTTTCCCAAATGCTTTAAATAATTTGACAGTCTTTGATGTTTCTAAGAATGCATTATTGGGATCCATGCCGTCTGTATGGCCTTCTACTCTAGAAGTATTGATGCTAAATGACAATTCCCTGATTGGCAATATTCCTCCAAGTTTGAGCAACTTGACTGGTCTTGTAAAGTTAAATTTGGCAAACAACAAATTAAACGGAGTCATTCCACCAAGCTTGGCTGATATTCTTCAACTTCTAGTATTGAACTTGGGAGATAATGGTCTGGAAGGAAGCATACCTTGTGGGCTATGCCCCTTGTCCTTGATTGTACACAATAATAAGCTAAGTGGAAGATTCCCTTCCCCAATAGTAAATTGTACAAAACTACAAACACTTGATATTGGGCACAATTCATTCACAGGGCATATTTCAAAGTCAATCGGAAATCTTTCATACCTTCAAGTGCTAGTGATGAAGAACAATCATTTCAGAGGTAGCATTCCTTCTGAAATTGGCAAGTTGAAGCAACTCCATATCTTAGATCTCTCCGCCAATAGTTTGTCAGGGTGTATTCCTCATAGCATTGTATCTCTGCAAGCAATGACTGTGGTAGAAAGTGGACATAGGATGAAAAGAAGGTATCCACTTGGTCCTCTTAATGAACCATATGCTTATCATGATGAGTTGAATATGACTTCCAAAGGCATAGAGCAACACTATTCATATATTCTATCCACTCTATCATGCATAGATCTCTCAAGAAATCAATTGAATGGAGTTCTTCCTTATGATTTTGGAAAGTTGAAAGGGTTGAAGTCTCTCAATCTATCCATGAACAATTTCAGCGGGACGCTTCCAAGTAGTTTGGGAGAAATGAGTGATCTGGAATCACTGGACCTTTCTAGAAACATGTTTTCTGGATATATTCCAAAGGAGCTCACATCTCTAGACTATTTGGGATTTTTGCACTTGCAAATCTTTAATATATTTTTATTTGTCTATTGCTTCCAATCTTGTGTGGTGTTCTATTCATATATTTCTTTTATCATATAGCACCGCTCCTTTGGCTAGACAACTAACAATATGCTACTGCAATGATATCTTCAAGGAAGTAAATGATTGTGGCCTGCTACAAGTCCTACTTTTTTTACATTCCTACTTTCAATTTGGAGCCATTCTCCCTGGAATTTCCTGCTAACTTTATCAACCAGATTTATGGGGAAACGTTTGTGGAATATCACTTGTATGCTCTTGTTTCAAGCAAATAATTAAAAAATATTTCCCATGATAAAGTGAGAATGATAATGTTTTGTTATGGCATGGAATTCCTCAACTATCTCTCTTTTTCTTTTTTTAAATAGTTTTTTTTTAGTCTGTCTATATTGGAATATTTATTGTTTATCCATCCTAGGCCAAAACAAGACAGTAATTATACAAACTTGCATACAACCACCATTGACTAATCTTTTGATATAAAAATATACCTTCTCTCAGTAAAGAATACATGTAAGAGAGAAGTAAGCCTTTTAAAATCTTGTGTTTAAATGAATTTATTATAGAAGATTTTGTGCTTAAGCCTTCACTGGAAAAGACGGGTCTATATAAGGATTAGTTTCTTTTGTATCATTTTAAGTTAGGATAACTGCAATCAACTTACATGTGAAAGTTTGTCATGAATTGTTTGCTGATCTGTTGTGTTTTATAATAAAGTTTTTACTAAGCAGGTTGCTTGATGAGGCTTTTTGATGAGAATTTACAAATTAAATGAATTTAAGTTCTAGAATTTTTTTCAAGTCAAAATGATTAATTATAGAAACTGTACTTTTATTTATTTGCCTAAACATGCAATCAAATTGTTTCTAAAATAACTACAATTTTTTTAAAATTAACCCTTGGAAATAAAAAATATTATACAAATATTTTAAAGATAATAATTTTTTAGAAAAATTTGTAAACAATATTTTTAAATTTATGTTACAAATAAAAAAATTGGGAATTTTAGATTTTGAAAATTGAATTAAAAAAGCTAAAGAAATCTTCAATAAACCTACAAATAATTCATGTTTTAAAAAGCAACATACTACATAACTCATAATCAAAATTGACCTGCAAGTTTATAAATCTCTATTCCTAACTTAATTCTGAACTTGTTTCTCCACCAGAGGGAGCTGAGACTATGCATGAAAAGACATCAAATGCCTATCAATTCATTTGTTACCATATAACACATATGGGTTGGAAAGATAGTAACAATAATGATATATGTTGCTGACGTGGAAAGATAGTAACAATAATGAAGTATGCTTTCCTTGTTGGCAACAATATATGGGAAAATTTTCAGCTGAGATAGTATTGATTGAAATTCCAGCATTCTCTGTCCGTTCTCTGCTCAAGGAATTCTAGCAATTATTATATAGAGGTTCAACATATTCTCGATCATGGCCTGCTAAGTGTGTAAGTCATAGCTGTATTGTTTTTTTGTTGTTCTGCTTTCAATTTGGAGTCAATTTCTATGGAATTTGTTGCTATATTTAAGAACCATATTTATAAGGACACTATACGGGAATATGGTCCATAAACTGTTGCTCCCATCCACTTTGTTGCTGTTGAATATACTGAAACAAGAGGATCTTCAGTGGACTTGTTTATGACCCATTTATGATGGATATCGCCATACTCTGTATTTTTATTTATTTTTAAAAGATGACCTGACCTCTCTTGTGGCCCTGTGGGCATGCAATGCACAGCGAAAGTCTTTATCTGGCACCTGAGTCGAGGTTGAAACATTGACCGCAGGCAAATTTGTAGCAAATTTTATTGTGCTATTTTTTAAAATGGGGGTAAATGTTTAATTCCAATACATGGTATTCAGGGTCAGCTAATAACATGTTCACTTCAGAAGAGTTAATTATACAAGCATAAACAATTCCAGTTAACATTGTTCACAAAGACTAGTCATGACTTCATTAACAAGTAATGGGTACTTGTTCTCCATAAGTAAAAGGTTGGTAGAGAGTGAGAAACTCAGAGATCGATAAAGTGAGAATATATTCTAGAAAGAGAGTGTTGGGAAAAAGAGAGCAAAAAGGTTCTATTTTATTTTTTTAATGGGTTATGAGAGGTAGAGGAGAGCCATAAAAGAGATACATGATGATGAATTGCTAAGGAGAATGGAGGTCTTAGAGGCTACACTACACCATGAATAATTTAAGGATGAATCAGAGGCACAAGGGACTCCCATCAGGGCTCTAGGTCCAATGGAAAGAACCAGAAAAGGAGCCAAAGTGAAGCAAGATACAAGTCAATATTTAAAATATAGTTCAACAAAAACCTCTTTGTAGATTGGGTTTAAGATATTACTAAAAGGAATTTGCAAGAATATGATCCTAGGATGATCAAGTTTAATGTCACTAGAGTGAAGCCACATATTTTCTTATGGTGGGTGTATCTATGCTAAACTAACTAAGCTAATTGCATGAAACTAACACCAAGTAGCTTCAAAGTAAAGTTAATCTAATAAGAACATCAAGATAAAAGCTTAAAGGAATTAGCCATTCTATTGCATAAACATGAATGAAATCACCTAATGCTAACCATTCCTACTCTTGTATGTATGATTACTCTTAAACATGAGCCTCTTTAGATCAATGAGCAATCAAATTTGTGTGTTAATCTCCAAAGAGAGGGAAGGATCTCACCAAGAAATGGCTACAAGGCCATACTTAGATCTTCCTTTCTACTCAACAATGGTAGAATGGATGCAAAGATGAAGTAGCTATTCCAAAACAATGGAGAATGCATTTATCTTATGCCTATAGTTTCCACCATTCAAAGTGAGGGAATACTAGGTTTATTATATAGCTTTCCAATTTGGAGAAGCATGAATCCTAGTGCATGTGGGATAAATGATAAAGTGCAATTAGAAGAATTAAACTTGATTAGAAGAATTAACAAGTGATTAGCAACTCATGGGAGTTGGGGGTGCTTTAATTAATCAAATAAGATTAATTAATAAGCTAGGATAAGCTTAGAAAGCCTTTAGAGATGATTTGGAGGGAAATAGTAAGAGGGTTTATTGATTAAATACAAGGGTAAATAGGCTTAATTAACTAATAATAGTTAATTATTCGATCGAAAGAGGATTATAACTAACGAAGTGTTGTTAATTGGCATCCGGAGTGAAGTAAAGGCTAGTTAATTAACAAAGTGTCATTAACTGATCGAAATAGGGAGAAAAGTTAGTTAATTAGTGGGAAATCACTAATTATTACGGAAAGAATGAGAAAAAGGGTAATTAGTATAATTTTAGTAGTAAAACTACGTAAGCGGATTTTAAGTGTCTACATTTGCCCCTCTTTGGGGTGGCATAAGCGACGCCACTTCAAAGATAGTAGACAATTATAAACAAGTAAATTTTGAATGAAATGGAAGAAAAATTAGTAGAATGAAGGATGCCCCCTCGAGTGTCGATGGGGTGATAAAAGAGGTCAATCGATGACCGAAAAGATGGAGGAAATAGATAGAAGAAATGAGGGGGATGGGGGATAAATATAATCCATACTGCCCTAGATGAATTGGAAGAACAATGTGATAAATAGAATGCTAAGCTACATCATTATGAAACTGAAAATCAACATGTATGCTAAGCTAACATCATATAATATCACCAATGGGGCAATAGGGATTATTTTTATCCCCCGCCCCCTCATCATAGACCATAATAAAAACATGGGCTAAACATGTTATAAATCAAAATGTGATACTCATAATCAAAGTCCATCATCATCATATATCCATGTATCAAATATCAATGTCCATACAAATGTATCATATACAAAAAGTGTCTCGATAGTACATCAAATACAATATACGCCATGATAGGCATGAATCAAAAATGTGCCTTCATCTTGAGGCATAATAAAAACAATACGTATACATCCAATAAAAAAGGTGCCTTCATCATGATGCATACATCAAAAATAGTACATCAATAAAGAGTCAACCCCGAATCTCACCGACACCAGGACTACCTCGCCTCGACTGGACTCCCAGCACATGCTATGGACGTGGCATTTGTTGTGTTGCAGGGCAGCACCCGCTGTGGTGGGGGCATCTATACGGATCTAGCTGACCTAGATGGCCTATGTGATCTAGATCTGGATCGACTGTCATCCATCTGGTTGTAGGGTATCACCCCCTATTCCTCTGGCATTGCCCCATAATACAATGCTCTATAATAAAAAGCCTCACTTGTACTGCTACAAAATTATATACTAAGTCATGGGATCCTACTACTAGGGATTTCTGCTAGAGCGCATCATGTTCTGCTCTCAAACCAATCGCGTCTTCATGTAGCCAGGTCCTCTTAGGTGCCCACAGTGACCACTCGGTCGTCAACTAGTCCCTCTCTATTGTGACTTGTTGTAGTTGCTACCTCAAGGCAACCTGGTCCTCAGCACTCTGATCAATTTGTCTCGTGGTGACCTCGGAGGTGGTCCCCATCCCTCACTTGATGCTATGTGCAGTGGTGACTCTCATCCACCTCCATCACCCTCAACTGTTGTTATATGTGGACTCACTACTCGAGGTGGTGAGGATGGAATTTGTATCATTGGGCACTGTTGTGCTCTAAACCGGTCATACTACAACCTATTGTACCACACGTATTTGTATATGTGGTTGTTGTACACATAGGAGAAAAATTCAAGTCAACATACATGCAGCCGAGTGACAAAAACACAAGCCTAGCCAACGACAAGATAAGCCTTATAATGGTAGTGCATGCCTTTAACACTAGCCGGAGGGTTTCACGCTAGTGCAAGGCACTGTTGCCAACACAAAATCATGCACTTTAGACATTATTTAGTCTCAGTCTCATATTACTATTCATGTGGTTTTTGATTGAAGAAAGTACTAATTAACCCATGTCCTTTGGCCATCTTACTTTTCTTTTTATCATCATTGCCAACCTTCCACATCTACTCGCCCAATCAGTTATTCCATTTGGCATCGTTTTATATATGACTAGGGCACCCACCCAAGAAAGGCGCCAGCACCCCGATCCCATTTGGAGCGCCTTGAGCCTTCTTACACTTTCCCGCCACTTTTTGAGCACTTTCTAGCCGTTTGAGCTTTCGATCTTTTTAGAGGTCGACTTTTTCAAGTTAATTATGAAATTAGAACAAGAGAACCATATAAATATAAAGTTATGAAACCATAATGAGGGACCAAGAACTAAGCACTACTATCATCACCTAAGGTTACATCCATCAAAGGCTCCATTTGCATCCATCTAGCTCCATCACAAGGCACAAGGTTGGTTCATCTGCATCACACTACATATGAGGGAAGTTTATTCTATTCCATCCACCATTTTATTAGATTTCTACACATAGTTATCACTCGCTACTTTCACAAATTACAACTAACACAAGAGCACCTAGGGCATGATTGCACACACACATCACATAGAACTACATCGGGTTTGAGATGTAGTGCATCGGTCAGTTAGTAAGTCCACCATTGTGGTCGTTGAGGACTATTCGACACCTTCATATGCATATTTCTTTTTTAGGGGTTTGATACTTGTCTTAGGGTTTTACAGTCTCTCCTTCATCATTGATTTCCAGCAACATGTTACACAGTCTAGTGACACTAGTGCAACAGAAAGAAAACACAGGCAATCACTTAACGACACCTCGGAGGAGGTTTGCGGAAATTTTTCACATACTAGGGCATTCATATCTCATACTAGGGTGCCCACAGTTACTCGTGTACCTCTCCAAATGCCCCGATTCAGCGTATTGTTCTAGATTTGTGTTTTCTAGAGCTTTTGTGTATTCGTTCATGCATTCTGCTCATCCAATTTTTTCTGTGACATAGTTCTGAGTCATCATCGAATCAGCTAAGCTCTTTCTAACTCTTCTTGCACTTTAGGGTTTTAAATTTTCATAGCTTAGATTGCTTGGGTCATTTCCTTTAAGCTTATATCTTTATTTACTTATGTTCTCAATATTATATTAACTATAGAATTATAATAAATTCCACATTTTAGTTAATCATTTTGGTGAACCCATACTCCATCTTCACGCCTATAGATCCTCACTCTTTGTCATCCTAGAGTCTAGTCATCATGAATATCTCAATCACTGATTATTTTCTTGTGCATCCTAATGTAAGGTATAGAGTCCAACATCTTCTAGCTACTACCCACATTCATGTTGATATGCATCCTAAATCAATGTATCAAACTTTTTGTAGATGCATTTTCTCAACACTTATCATTCAAATCTAATCTTCCGCTGATTTAAACACTTTTGATAATGACCCACCCTTGCATATTATGATCTCGCATTCTCAATATGGGTATTAAGTGCACTTTAATTGATAATGGATCTAAACTTAATATATGTCCTATATCATTCCTTGAAAAGTTATGTCTTTCCGCCGGCGATGTTAGTCCATCATCCCTCTCACTCTGTGCATATGATGGTTCAGTCCGCCCATGTGTAGGTCACATTTTTCTTCCTATTACTATAGGACCAAAAACCCTCAACATCTTTTTCTTTGTCATTGATTTTCCAATCTCGTATAACTATTTACTTGGTAGACCGTGGTTCCATGCCTTGCAAGCCATTTCTTCTACTGTGCATCATTGTATCAAATTCATACATGAAGGTATTGAATATATTGTACTTCGCGACCATGATGCATTCCAATATTGTGACCGAGATCCTAATACTACCCTTCCTATTCCACACACTAATACTACAGATGACCCTCAACCAATGGACAAACTACCTCATTTTCCACCACTTGAAAGTGTCAATTATGTGATAGATGCATTCTCTCTATGCCACCTACTACTATTGTTGCTATGATTCTTTTTAGAGGCATGTCCAATTTATAGATGTCACTCTATCACCTACACCTTCACATGTATCGCCTCCACTAGCATGCCCACCATTTACTTGCACACTTTTCATGAATGATTCATATTGGGAACATATTCCATTTGATCCTACTTGTGATGATACCATTTTCTCACATGATGGTCTAGCTCGACTTGGTTTCGCTTTTGAGGACCTCTATCCTCCTACTCATGCTCCTCATCTATACTATGGCTTCATCACTATTATTGCATGTTTATGGCTTGCATGCTTCTTCCATCTTACAGTCTATCTATCGCGCATTCCTCTCTCTTCTCCACTCACATTAGGGAAATCATGGCTTGATTACATTGGGGGCACTCTAGATCCTGACCATACAAACATATCTTTCTCATGCCCTTTGGTCATGTCTTTATTTGCAATAGTTCTTTTCTTGGCTATTCACAAAATCTCACTCATTGGTATGCACATGGTTTTCCACTTCCTCCATTCACTGATGAGGAATATGCCATGGGTATGTATAATTTGCGCCTTAATGGCTCATTACATGATCAACCAGACACTATTGCTTATCAAGTCTCTAATGCTTATCCATATGACTTTGACCTTGAAACTAACGATCTCTTAGATGATATTACATGATCAATTCTTCATCTTCCACACTTGGGGGCATATCATTCAAACATCCCCCCATCCTAGCATCACCACATGTCACATAATTTTATTTACACGCATCCACATTCTAGCACTCGCATAGTCCTCTATATTACATTGTCATTTACACATCACCATGATTACCCGATGACACACTCTTGTGATTCGGTTCACACTTGACTGTTGAGGGCATACTATACACATGAACCCACACACTACACATTAGATGTCAGTACACTCTACATTATATATTGCATGCTCTACACACCACATGACATGGTTTCACCACTACATATACTACGCATCACGTATCTTCATGCATCTTACAGTACATATTACATACTCCATCCTACATTTACATTTCAACCTTTGCACATCTACTTATCATACATATTTTACAAACTATACTAGTGTTCATCACACATATGTCACACTCCTATCATCTACGAATCTTGCATTACATACTACTCATCCTACATACTACGTAGCGCACACCTTACACTCTTAGTCTATCTACACATCTTGCATGACATATGTATGCATTGTGTATTACACATCTTACACATCACATGGTCATATATCATCATCACACATCTTACATCTTCTTCTACGCGTTGTACTCACTACCTTATGATGCACTCTAGTCTCGTGGTCCATATTGGATTGTTGAGAGTATACATCACAAATGGATCACATCATGCTCACACATTCATCATTCGATCTTCTCATGCTATATTTCTAGGATTAGTGATATATACCTTAGGCTATAGGATCACTTCTTCTAGCATCATCTTGTGATAGGATATATCATCACTTTCACTTACATCGTTTAGTGGTATATGCTTTAGGCTAAATCACCACCTCCTTTCTCTTCATCTCTATGTCACATCTCATCACCACACACTTATCACATCGTGTTATACACAACACATAGCTCGATCATTTCCCAATGATGCACTCTCATTTTTGTTGGTTCTTGACTAATGAAGGGGCATACTAAATGAATCTCATTACATACACTTCCATTCACTTGGGGGCACACGGGCTCCTATCATCCATCTTACATTCCATTCCATCCATCCACAACATGTTGCATATATTGGTTGCTTTTACTCTTGCTTACATTTACTTATTCATGTTCGTTTGGTACACATGCTAGCTAGATCTCTTATATGTCATTATATTTACCATACACACATGCGCATTCACACCCTTTTCTAGTTGTGATCGCAGATACAGTCTCCTACATGTAACATGGATGCTCACCTCCTACCACTCCTACAACAGTCATTGGGGCATCAAAATTCGTCTCTTAAGTGTTATTGTTTCATTTTGTACTTAGCACTTTACATTTCTCACTTATACACATTTTTGACATATGGGTTATCTTTCTAACATGCGGATGGGTGCTTCATGTTCAAAGCATTTTTTTGTAGGACTTTTTGCTTTCATGGCTATCTATTTGTTTTTTTGTTGTTGTTTGTCTCTTATTTGTTATTTTATGTGGGTCTTGCCCTTTATTTGTTGTGCACACTTGTTTGTTTGTATGTGGCCATTATGGCCTTAAATGTCTTGCAACATTATGAGAGGTGTCTCATATTTGAAACCCACTTTGGTAGTCTATGTTGTCTTTTTACATGTTTACTTGCATTCTAGCTTATGCATTCTTTACATAGCATACACTTGTCTTTTACATGTATGTTTGTACATACTAACACTTGTTTCCTAGCCAATTATTTGCGCAAACCTTGGTTTCTACCAAACGCATTCCCTTCCCCCTACATGGCACAATTTATGTGGTTAGTCTTCTTTTGGGGTTGCATTCTCCTATCAGTGATGTCACATACGCCCCCAAAAAGGGAGGCATCATTTGTAGTTTTACACATTATTCAATTCTTTCTACTAATACATTTCGGTTCATTTTTCATCCTTGACATTGTGGGTTATACAGTGAGTGGGTTCAGATTTCTCTACAAACCCCACACATAGTGGATTTTATAGAGGGGTTTTCCTTAGTATTTTGGGCAGTAGTTATAGGTTGGAGGAGACATTGGATTTCCTCCTTACACTACTTTGGCGAGCGGCGCCAGATCACCCAAAAAACCAAGAAGTACAGAGATATCTTCATACATCTTCATGGTAAAGCATTCAGTTCGAGATTAATGCAACTTTCTCCCTACACTTCTTCGACTGTGGTGGTATGAGATTGCCCAAAACTCGTAGTACATAAGATTCTTTCTACACCCTTTCTCTCATCATGGATTAGGTGCACATGTTCTTTTTACATTTTTCATTTCCATTACATGATTTTTACTATACACATGCATTTTTACATATGTTTTTAACATATACATGCATATTTGACTACTTGATCATCTTCTTCATTGAGGTTCGTCTCGTATGAGAAGCAGCGCTAACAACAACAAAGCAACTACAACAAAGTGTTATCACCGAATCACAAAGACACCCCGTGCATGTATTTGAACTCACAAAGCAGGATTGGATAACATGGGTACTATCTCCAAGTTGTGGGACTTGCTACTTGAGACAGACCTCCAGAGAAAGCTGGTTCTTGCTCCTAAACTACCTGCCACAATCTACTCTAATGCAAGATAAGCTAACTGTTCTAATCTAAACTTCCAAGGGACCAGGGAGAGAGAATACATAAAATGAAAGCCTACACTAAAGTGGTGATACACTAGAAAAGGAGGGTGTGAGAGTAATCTCCAAATGTGTGAAATACAGAGGGAAAGTGCACACTAGAAGAGGTGATGATAGTTCACCATAATCTAGCAAAATGCATTCACAACAATATTCCAAGCATACACAATGTTAGTGAATTCCTACAAGAACATAGACACAATATTCTTGTAGAAAGATAAAAGGGGCAAGAATAATGCAAGAAAACACAAAGCAGGGAAGATACATCCACAAACTTTGTATTTTATTGCTTCCTGGTATGCACAGTTCAGTCTATTACAAGATAAGGGCCTGGATCACCATGCAAGGAGTCCACTACAAGGGCCTACAACACACTGGCTTCACAAAGCAATTTTGGCAGAGCTTTGCTATCCAAAAATCCCCCTTACAATGAGCCCAACACTCCAATTTATAGAAAAATGAGAAGGAAAAGAGAAGGGCAAATGGAAATCCCAAATCTGTCCTTCAACCACCTGTAAAAGGCATTAAATTGAGTGGAATGGGTATACATTACTTTCAAAAATCTCTCCATACTGTCCCATGTGCTGCAAAGCAGAGAAGGAATGATGACCATGCCTCTTAATTGCACTCCCAGCCTACCAAATAAAACACCGTTCAACCCGGCCACGTTTCCTTAAAAAAATAAATCAATTTCTAATCAAATATGGAATTTCTTGACTTCTGTGCATCGGGCTCGAAACCACGATTCCAACGGTACCAATTTTGTGTGATTTCGTTGAGAAATGCAAAAGTTATGGCCTTCCGAGTGCGGGCAGCACTTTTGGGCCTGACGGTGTTTTTCTGTCATTTGACGGGAATGAGCATTGACTGACTGGAGCCGAATATGTTTTTGTGGCGTAGAGGACGTCGTGCTCGCTCCAGAAAGTCCAATTTTATCAAAATCGGAGCTCGGAGTCAAAAGTTATGGCCGCTTGAAGTTCCACGGTCAAACATTGACTTTTCTTCTCTCGCCTTCGGCCGCCTGCCGCTTTTCGCATCCCACGCGTCCCTTTGTCCCATTTGGCACAAGGCTGAAATTTCCCATTTCGCCGAATCGGTCGGTTCACGATCTCAGAGCCCATATGTCCCATTTGCTTTCTGGACCGCTCTGGGACAAATTTCGCCCGCCTTCGCCGCCGATTCGCGCCTTTTGTCCCAATTGTTTCGGACAAAAGTTCTCGCTTACCGATCCGGCCGGCTCACGTACTTTTGGCCCACGCGTCCCCGCATCAAGCTTTCGGCTGCCTTGACTCATTTCACCTGGGCCACGCGTCTTTTTTGTCCCGCTTGTCCCAAATGCGACCCTCTCAAAGAGCTTAGCCAATTTTTCTCTCTTTTGGCCGTATCGGCTTTTCGTGCCTGCGCGTACTTTTGTCCCAGATGTCCCACCGCTTGGGGCCACCTATGCTCATTTCGCCGATCCGCGCCTTTTTGTCCCACTTGTCCCAAATGCTTATAGGCTAGGACTTAGCCATTTTCAAAAAAATTTTCTGGATCAACCTACTTGCTTTCTGCAACTTTTTCCGCGTTTCTCGCAGCTTGCTCTTTTTCAACCCGACAGAGAGTTAGAAAATTTCTCAAGGGACCCTAAAACCTGATTTTTGCTCAAACAATCAATTTGCCTAGGACTTGAATATTTCGATGCATGTTATCAAAATTACCCCCGGGGTGAATTTTGGATAACAATTTGGTGACTCAATGGGCATCTCGCTCGCTAGATGAAAAGACCAGCTTACTGAAGCAATCCATCGGGCATGGAGTCAGCTTTGATAAGCTCTCACTGATTTGAAATTTGAAAACCTCGTGTCCTTGAGCCATTTGGACATTTGTTGAGCTGGTTTTCCTATGGCTGCAAATTCTTTCCAGAGCTTGATGAACCGCAATCATGCACATACTAGAAGCAATAGGACATGTGCGCAAGCACTTAGGGAAATAAAAACTACTCTAACAAAGCAAGACAATGTGCATAAGCACTTAGAGGAATGGAAAATCTAAATTAATATTTACAAGGGTGAAAATCTATCTTTCTAGTAAGCAACGCTTTGAGATAGATCCCATTGACCGAATCTGCAATTCTTCACCATCCAACTTAGCCAGTCGGAAAGCATTGCTACCTTTGCATTCAATGATCATGTATGGGCCACTCCAGATGGCATCAAACTTGGAGTGCTTTCCTGGTTTTGCACGATCAACATCCCACTTCAGTACCAAATCTCCAGTTTGCAATATCCTGGCCTTAGCTTTCTTGTCAAAACTCTTTTTGACCAATGCTTTATCCTTTTCTATGGTCTCGCTTTCTTGTCTCTTCTAATTCTATCAGCTTTCCGCATACCTGATTTCCATAGGTTCAAACTCAGCTAGTTCCAATCAAGCTTTCATGAGTTCCAACACTGCAACTCAAGTGATATAGGTAGAACTGCTTTTTCCCGTATAGAAGCTTGTATGGAGAGCTTCCTGTAGATCTCTTGGGTGTGATCCTATCAGCCCATAGAGCTGATTTGAGCTTTGAGTGCCAAGTCCTCTGATTCTCATCAAGGGTCCTCCTGATGATTCTTAGTAGATTCTTGTTCGTAGACTCGGCTTGGCCATTACCTTGAGGGTAATAGTTCGATGAAGTACTGAGATACACACAGTTCTTGACAGCCCATTCAGTGATCTTTGTGCCAAGGAATGCCAATGCATTGTCTGATATGATAGTGGCAGGGGCACCAAACCTCGTGACTATCCCTTCATAGAAATCCAAGATATTAGATTCATTTGCCTCCTTAAGTGCCACTGCCTCAGTCCACTTGGTGAAATAGTCTGTTGCTGTTAGAATCCACTTGTGGCCTTGACTTGAATTGGGATTGATAACCCCGATGAAGTCCAATCCCCATTGCATGAATGGCTGATCCGCTGAAATTGGACGAAGGGGCAGCGCTGCTAACCTTTCTTTCCCCGTGAAGAATGCACATTTCTTGCATTTCTTGACCCATGAGTAGCAATCATTGAACACAGTAGGCCAATAGTAACCAGCTTTCATGATTTTTAGAGCTGTTACTCGTGGAGCAAAGTGGCCTCCTGCTTCCCCGTCATGGAACTCATGTAGGATTTTCTCAACTTGACCTGTTCCAATGCATCTTAATAGAACACCATTGATGTCCTTTTTAAACAAAACTCCATCAACAAGCACATATGGAATGGCTTGTAATCTGAAGTATCTCCTTTTTGCTTTGCTTACTTCTGGGGGGCACAAGCCTGTTTGGAGGTAGTGCACCAAGTCTTGAGTCCAACATGGGATGGGTGCATCATCAGCTGGCTGTTCTTGATCATTCTCGCAGAGTGAAGACAACATCCTCTTCACTTTTGACTTGTCTCGTTGTTTGAAGCGAGCTGCTCACACAAGCCTTTGCCACGAACCAGCTTGGTCACTTTGATTTCAATATCATATTCCATCACCCGAGTGATCCAACCTGCTCTCTTCTCGTTTAAATCCTTGTTTAGGAGGAAGTCTTTGACGCCAAAGATGAGACACCAGCGCTTGAATCTTATTGTTTGAGACCAAGTGTCCAAATTCTTCAAGCTCCCGATGACAAAGCAAGGACATGCTTTTCGATGAAAGAATACTTAATTTCGTAATCTTCCAAGGTTTGACTGAAGAATGCTATGGGCTGTTCTGAACCTTCTCTATTCAGCTGTGTCAAGATAGCTGAGATTGTATCTGATCCTCCAAACGCATACAACATGAAGTCTTTTGAGAAATCTGGGTTGATGAGAGTTGGAGCTTGTGATATTGCATGCTTGATGTTTTCAAAACTCTCTTTGCCTTCTGCTGTCCATTTGAATGCCAGACTCTTCTTCAACATCATAGTTAGAGGCTTCACAAGAGTGGCAAAATTAGGCACAAATCTGCGGACAAAGTTTATCCTTCCTAAGAAGCTTTGAGAGATTTCTTGTGGTGTGGCAATGGAAGCTTGCCTTGATGGCTTCAACCCTTTCAGGATCAATTGTTAGCCCTTCCCTAGAGACAATGTGACCCAAAAATTTGCCCTCATGTGCCAAGAATATACATTTCTTTGGATTCAATGACACTCCGAACCTTCTACACCTCTGAAACACTTGTCTGAGGTGAAAGAGATGGTCTCACATTGCATTCTTTGAGAAGACAATAATATCATCTAGGTATACCAACACTATATTGTTGATTAAGCCTTTGAATGCCATATCCATAGCTTCGCAATGAAATGTTGCTCCCAGGCATTTGATGACCCAAATGGCATCTTCTTGTAAGCATATGTGCCCCATTTTGTAGTGAAGGCCGCTTTGTATTGATCTTCTTCTTTCACCAATATCTGATTATAGCCTGAATATCCATCTAGCAATGAAAACCTTTCTGAACTAGCTACAACCTGCAATATTTGTTCCATTGATGGAAGCGGATAATGATCTTTGAGTGACGCTCTATTTAGATCACGAAAGTCCACACACAATCTTATTTCTCCGCTTCTCTTTCTTACCGGCACCAAGTTTGCAACCCAACTTGAGTGTTTGATGGGGAAGATGATACTGGCCTCAATGAGCTTGCTTAACTCTTTTCTCATGAGAGGCTCGATATGAGGATTCACTGGCCTTTGCTTTTGCCTAACAGGCTTGGATTCCGGATCCAACTCAATAGTATGTTGTGCCAACTTTGGATTGAAACCTCTTAAATCTTTGTAAGTCCAAGCAAAGACATCTGGGAATTCTTGACAAAGCTGAACAAAATCAGATTTCTCTTGTGGAGTACTTACTTTGCCAATTTGTAATGTCTTGCCTTCATCTACTAAGATAGGCTCTGAATCTTCACCCTTTACTTGAATGTTCGCTTTCTCCTTCCGGAACTGATCATTCGGGTTGAAGATTGACTCCAGCGTTATGAGGCCTTTTGGCAGTTTGTTAGTCCTCAGCTGCACCACTTGGTCACCATACACGCTGCTGCTCAGCCTTGTCCCGATTTCTCATGGAGAACTCAGCCTCTTCTTGCAGAAATTAACAATCTGGTGATCATTCTCGAAGACTTGCCAACTTGTGTTGTTATCTGGAACAGCTGGTCTCACTACCACTTTGATATGAGGCTGAGTTTTCTCACTTTTGATACTTTCTACAACATCAAACGCAGCCCCAATTGCTGCCAGTCTGTCAGTGGCTTCATTCTTTTTTCTTGGGATGGAAATGATGCTAAAAGCTTCAAAATCTTCAATAAGATCCCATACCCGATTTTTGTAGTTCTTCAACAGATCATTTTTTGCAGCATTTTTTCCTTTGACTTGGTTCACAATCAGCTCACTATCACCAAATACTTGTAAATTCTTGATGTCTTTCTTCCTTGCCCAGTGCAATCCATGAATTAAGGCTTCATACTCACCGTGTTGTTTCGAACAGAAAACTGAAACGGAAGGCTGAGTAATACCTTATACCTTGTGGTGAAATGAGCATAGCTCCTCCTCCTGCACCTTGTCTACTCCTTGATCCATCAAAGAACAATTGCCATACTTCATTCTTATCTTTATGATCCGCTTGGTGATGCTAGGAAGAGGTTGATTCTCTTCATGTAAACAATAGACTCCCACTCGATTCTTCTATTTCTTGGTAGGGATCAAAAGCATGCACCTTGCTTGCCCATTCATCAAGAGTCAAATCTGGGATGCTTCCAACCTTGGTGTCAGCTTTCATCAGTGCTTGGATAATCTTCTTGATCAAACGTGAACAGTTGGCATTAATCTGACTTGGGGTGTAAGGCTCAATATGAAAGTTTGCAATAGGTTCAGATCTGATTGTGGCCTTAGTTCCATACCTTGTTCTAAACAACATGTGTGACCAATCCGCCGAAAGATAGCCTCCAATTTTAGCAGTGAAGTCTCTTGACAAGCACAATGCAAAGAGTGGTGGCAGGTCTATGACTGACACATCTTGTAACACTATTACGTTGGGACATGCGTGCAGTGTGAGGCTTAGACCTTTGATTACTCGCAACCGTTGTCACCGCTGTCCCGTCCTAATTGCACTACACCCTTGGAGATGACTTCATATTGGAGTCCTAATGATCAGCTATTTGCTTGGCATTATCAAATACTTGCCCCGAATCAATCATGCAATTGTGGACCAATTTATCTCCTATGATCAATGAAACATAAAATGGAGGGGGCTTCAACATTTTACCTTGCTGTCCTCCATGATTTCCTTCAGGCTGGGCAGCATTTGTGAGTACCTTCTCTTGCATCTGGACATGGTGATTTGAAGTTGACCAGTCTTTCATGGCAGCTTGTAGCAAATCTCTCTGTCCTGGGATAGATAGTGATTCCCACATGGATATGTTTACATTTGTCTTCTTCATCTGATCAATGATACTGAATGGAGATGAAGTATCCCTCTGCTTTCCCTTGGCCTGCACATTCATTTCTTGCAAATGAGCGGCAACGGCTGGCATCTGAGTTGGTTTAGGAGCTGGTATGGATGCTCCTTGCATGTTTGGATCTACAGTTTGTTTGCCAGCGGCTTGTGGAGTGGTAGAAGGTTGTGGATTACTTGAAGCCAATGGCTGTTCTTCACCCAAATTTCTCCTCTTTGACCTTGTGTTGGCTGCAACACTTTGAGAGGGTATTTGATTCATACCACAGAAATCTTCAGCCTGCCAATTGACAAGAGTAGTTTCGTTCGGAGATGTTCCTTGCTGAGATGCTTCCTGCTTGCTGATCTCCTTCGTGGCTGGAATCTTGCGACCCACCAATGGTTTGCACCATTAGAGCCTGATTTAATGCACCGTTAAAGCACATTGATTGGTTATGTGGCTGACTGCATGGGAAACACCAATCATATTCTTGGGCCATATTATTTTGCTGGTACCAAAGCTCTGGATGCAGATGTAGCATTGGGATTATAGGGCTGAAATGGTCTATTAGCGGGAGGCCTTACTTGGCCTTGACTTGCAGCTGGATTGGGTGGTCTTTGAGGTTGATATGGTTGCCTCATTTAGGAGCTTGAGGCTGATACGGTCTAGCACTTTGAGCTTGCTGTCTTTTGATAGTAACCAGCTCATTTCCCAAATTTTGCAATTGTTTCATGACCTCTTGGAGTTCATTTGAAGCATTAGAGGATGAAGTAGAAGCTTCATTTGAACTTTGATTTCTAGGGGTAGGAATAGGAGCTAAGGCAGGTGCTTGACTAGTACTTGGGCTCTCTAAACTTGGATATAATGGCATTGGAGGCCTAGGAGCCAGTTTACCAGCTTGAATAAGACAATTTTCAGCCCTAATGGCAATGCTATAAGAAGTAGGTAAGGTTGTGCCTCCCATAGATTGAATTAACATAGAAATATCAGAATTCAAAGCTTTAAGATAGTATAGAAAAGCACCTTCTACTGTTGGCCTGACTGCCACTGGAATCCTATCCCAAGACCTTTGAAATCTGAAATTGAAGTCAGTCAGCTGCTCATTGGGAGCTCTCTTGATAGTTGTTAATTGTTCTAGAAGAGACAAGTTGTCTCCCTTCTCTCCAAACTGCTCATGGAGAACTATGCACAACTGATTCCAATTTGTGATAGAACCAGCTTCAAGGCTCCTGAACCATTGCAATGCCTTCCCTTTGAACGATGATGCCAGCAGTTTGACAGCCACGTTCATTTCATTTATCTCATGGATTGCACAGACGTTAGCAATGTCTTTGACATGATCACCAGGAGTGGTATGATTTTCTCCAGTGAAAAATGGAATGTTCTTCAATGCTGCAATTGGAACTGGATTCTGTGCATTGAGGGCAAGTGGGCTGCTGCCAGTGAAATTGACAAAGGGATTTAGTGGTTGCGCCATTCTGATTGGCCTGAGAACCCTTGTTGATGCGAGAAAAGGTCTACCAGGTGGAGGTGTAGACAAAGTTCTATTAGGTGGAGACGCAGATCTTTGAGCTCTTCTTCCCCTTCTTTCTCTGCCTGGAGATAGATGCAGATAAACAAACAATCCTTCCTCCCTAGTTCTTGACCTGGTCTGTATTCTTCTCATAAATTTGCCAGGCTTGGACTGCAGAAACCAGTGGATTATGCCTCTTTTGGAGTCGCCAGATGTGCGATTTTAAAGCTCCTTCAAAGCTGGAACTTACAACAAGTGCACATCAATCTTGTTGCAATGAAATTGAAGACCTCTAAGTCCCACCGGGCGTGCCAGAACTGTTATCACCGAATCACAGCACCCCTGTGCATGTATTTGAACTCACAGTGTGATTGGATAACATGGGTACTATCTCCAAGTTGTGGGACTTGCTACTTAAGACAGACTCTCCAGAAAGTCGGTTCTTGCTCCTAAACTACCCGCCACAATCTACTCTAATGCAAGATAAGCTAACCTGTTCTAATCTAAACTTCCAAGGGACCAGGAGAGAGAATACATAAAATGAAAGCCTACACTAAAGCGGTGATACACCGTAAAAGGAGGGTGTGAGAGTAATCTCCAAATGTGTGAAATACGAGCTAAAGTGCACACTAGAAGAGGTGATGATAGTTCACCATAATCTAGCAAAATGCATTCACAACAATATTCCAAGCATACACAATGTTAGTGAATTCCTGCAAGAACATAGACACAATATTCTTGTAGAAAGATAAAAGGGGCAAGAATAATGCAAGAAAACACAAAGCAGGGAAGATACATCCACAAACTTTGTATTTTATTTGCTTTCCTGTATGCACAGGGCCTTCACCTATTACAAGATAAGGGCCTGATCACCATGCAAGGAGTCCACTACAAGGGCCTCAACAACACACCGGCTTCACAAAGCAATTTTGGCAGAGCTTTGCTACCCAAAATCTCCCCCTTACAATGAGCCCAACACTCCAATTTATAGAAAAGAGAAGGAAAAGAGAAGGGAAAATGGAAATCCTGAAATCTATCCTTCAACCACCTGTAAAGGCATTAAATTGAGTGGAATGGGTATACATTACTTGCAAAAGGCTCCCATACTGTCCCATGTGCTGCAGCAGAGAGAGGAATGATGACCATGCCTCTTAATCGCACTCCCAAACTACCAAATAAAACACTGCTCAACCCGGACACATTTCCTTAAAAAATCAATCAATTTCTTATCAAATCTGGAATTTCTTGATTTCTGTGCATTGGGCTCGGAACCACGATTCCAACGGTACCAATTTTGTGTGATTTCGTTGAGAAATGCAAAAGTTATGGCCTTCTCGAGTGGGCAAGCACTTTTGGGCCCGGGCAAGCGTTTTCGTCATTTGACGGGAATGAGCATTAACTCGACTAGAGCCGAATATGTTTCCTTTATTTAAATATATCTACCCTCATTAAAAATCAGAGCTTGGAGCCGAAACTGCAGTAGAGGATGTCGTGCTCGCTCCGAAAGTCCAATTTTATCAAAATCGAGCTCGAGTCAAAAGTTATGGCCGTTTGAAGTTCCACGGGTCAAACGTTGACTTTTCTTCTCTGCCTTCGGCCGCTTCGGCTTTTCGCATCCCACGCGTCCCTTTGTCCCATTTGGCACAAGATCTGAAATTTCCCATTTCGGCTTTGGCGAACTGCCGGTTCACGTACTTCATGCAGCCTCATATGTCCCATTTGCTTTCGACCGCCTGGGACAAATTCACCCGTTCACCAGCCATCGCCCTTTTTGTCCCAACTGCTCCGGGACAAAAGTTCTCATTTCAGCTGATCCGCCGGTTCGTATACTTTTGGCCCACGCGTCCCGCATCAAGCTGGGCTGCCTTGACTCATTTCGCCTGGTTCGGCCTCGCTCAAGCCTTTTTTGTCCCGCTTGTCCCAAATGCGACCCTCTCAAAGAAGCTTAGCCAATTTTTTCTCTTTTGGCCGCAGATCGGCTTTTCGCACCCACCGCATACTTTTGTCCCGCATGTCCCAATTGCTTCCGGGGCCACTTGTGCTCATTTCTGCCTATCCGCGCCTTTTGTCCCACTTGTCCCAAATGCTTCTAGTGACTAGGACTTAGCCGATTTTCACAAATTTTTCTCGGATCAACCTACTTGCTTTCTAATCGTAAACATTATAATACGTACACATTATAATACGTAAACATTTTTCTTTGTTTATATATTATGGCCCCCCAACGTCCCTTTCATCTCTTTCACGGGAATTCTGCAAACATTTTGTTTTGTCTACAATTTTCTCTACATTCTTGCATGATTTTTTAGTAGTTCATTTTGTCCCCTACCCCACTAGTTGATTTTTTTCTAATCATGGGCGATAAACGTCGAGCTAAGGACAAGAGGAAAGTCAAGAACAAGACAACAAAGAAATTGGAAGAGAAGAGAATAAATAAATCAAAGAACGCAAAAACTTCGAGCAGGGCAAGGTACATCCGCTATATCAAATATAGCTAATGTATTAGAAAATGGGGATGAAATACATAATGAAAATGTAGAGAATAATGATTTTGTAATGAATAATGATTTTACAATGAATAATGATATTGAATTGAATGATAATGTTGGTATGGATGAAGAAAATTGATATGAATCCAATTGTTGAACCCTTACCCGAGAATCCAAATGTTAACCCCAAATTTGTATGAAAACACCGAATGAAGAAAGTAACCTCAGAAAACGAATCTTCACCTCTAAGAACACCTCCTTCCATTTTGCGAAGAAAACCAATTCACTTAATTGAAATTGATGAAAACATTATAAAACCAATGCCTAACAAAATGTCTAAAGAAATGCGAGAAGAAAAGCTAGTGGAATTTGGGATAATTACTTTGAGAATTTAAATGACACACAAAGATGTCAATTATTTGTTACATTGATGAAATTAATTAAGATGAGACCTATAATGAAGATCATGGGGTTAAGAACATCTAATGTTGTTGATCAAAATGCGTCAATTGTTGAAAACATACATAAAGCATACCAAACTATAGGTGGAAAAAGATGCACCAAAGATAGTAATGCTACATGGCATGCACTTACTAATTGTATAGTAAGTGATAAAATAGTTAATAAATGCTTGATTAGAAAAACAAGCAGTGCTTTGAAGCTAAACAGAAAAACACTAATGAAAGCAATAGAGAGACGTAAACGTCTTGAGTCAATCAATAACATTGACTATTGGGATTTCTCTAGCAGACTTCCATGAAAAGACAAGAATACATCTGATATTCTAAAAGAATTAATTGTAAAATTTTGGAATGAGAACACAAGGGTGTCACCGAATAGAAGAGATATAGTAAAAAGAAGAATAGGTTCTCGTAATTGTGAATCGTGTGCAAAACATTTCTTAGATATGACTCAAATAAATTGTTCTCTAAGTTTAAGAATGAAAATCCAAAAATTAACATTAGCCAAAGATTCTTTGAAATGAGCAAACCCTTTTATGTGAAAATCAATCACTCACATACCACTTGTTATCAAGCAGCACCATGTTGAATTTTCAATGCATTATAATATTTTTTGTCAAATACGGCGTGTTTTTCATAATGACATCATGTTACAGAGTGTGGATTAAATGTCCCACAAAAATCTTGAAGGGAATTTATTCCGACAATATTTTGTGAAAAATCAACAAGACAATTTTTTTATAACAAAGCATGTTTGGATGGAATGTGCAATGTATGCGGTGGCTTGCCAAATTTGAAAAGTCAGTATCCATGAGGAGAGTACATATTCAATAGGAAAAGAATTGGTTGATTTCACCAAATATAAATTGGTGGCATATCAATTAAAAGATGGAAAAATCTAAGAGGTGTGAGCTTGTTAGAAAATAATTACCTCAGGCTCGTAATATATGGTCAAATTCGTAGAGAGGAAATTTTTATGAGTATGCGCAAGGCACACACATAGAGCTCAATGGTTGGATGAACAATTCAAGTTAATCAAAGACACATTCCCACTTGGTACTATTGTTTCAAAGAGTTGATTTCGCAGAGAATTACACATCATGCAGCCACAAATGGAGGTTCGGTCTCAATATTATAACTTAGTGCAAGTTTCTATTTTCGCTCATATACCATTCATGCACTCTCTTGAAAGCACCGAGAAAGATCAAAAATATTAAGAGAACTTATCATTTATACATCGTGATGATCGGACATATTCTACGTAATATGTACAAGGGTGTTTCAGTGTTTTTATGTGAACTTGAATGAGAGGAACATTAGTTTCAATAAACATTACATTTGGTCGAACAACCGCAGATCACAATTCAAGAATGCACAGATGTTTTATCAAGCAAGGGATGCACAAAGAAACAAATGTACAACATATATCTGAGTTTTACTAAGGTAGGGCATGGAAAAGGAGACCATGATGGTGCAGAGCATGTGTAAAAGAGCACTTGCAAGAGAAGAGTTAAAGTTCAAGGATGGTGCTAAATTTACAGTGCAAAAAAATATTGCTTGATCGGGTGTGTCAAAATATGGGCCATGAATCTCAAGAGAGATCAATGGTTCATAGATATTTTTGGTTGATAGAGAAACAACATCCTGGAAAACTTTGAAGATTATATGACAAATAGTAGGATCAAGTGATATGCACTCATTCTCAGTAGTTCGATGCAAATGCTTGGACTATTTATACTAAGTGCATCACATGTTTTTGTATATCATGCATTAATTTTTCGTGGAATGAATGTGAGTCACAAAGAAGGTGGGTGAATGGACTTGTAGACCTCTAAGTCCACTTGACACACATCAAGTTCCATGAGCCTTATAACTTGCAGGTCTTCGATAAAATGAAAACATCACCCGACTTTGACCAAGTCTATGATTTAGTGCAACAAGGTACATACATATATGTACATGTCATGTTTTAGATTTATAAATTATTAAATGGTCAACTCTTAATGTATTTTTAAATTAACTAAATAGTTTTACTTTGTGATATATAGGGCACATTTTTGCAGTTATTGGCTGAATTTAACGAAGAGGGAACAAACTATTCTTATCTCATCATGGTAGACGGGAAAAAATTGACTTCCATAGTCATCGATGGTGAAGACCTCGGTATCCCACTGGGTCAAGGTGGTAGTCACTGAACTTGGCTTGACGATATATCTATAAAAAATCAAACATTTGGTTGTTTGAAGACTATGAAGTACATTGGAAGATACTTCACTATTCACATTTGGTCCTTGCAACAAATATTAAATTGATCAAATATCGAGGTCAGCCATCAAACAAGAATCTGTGGAAGGTTTGTGAATCAGATCATGAAGCAATTCTTGCTATCGCAAGAATAGAGTTGATCCTTGTGGTTCATTAGATTGAATTTGCAAAAGTATGTTCTTCATGAATTTAATTTGAATATTTACTTAAATGATTTTGTTTAAATTATGTATGATTTAAAATTCTATTTAATTGCTTACTAACATGTTTATGTAGGTTAGTGGTGCCAAAAAGCTTCCACCTTCACGTGGTCGGGTACATCGTTAGTAGAGAATTTATTATTCTCGGCTAAGTGAAGCTAAGAGAAATTAAATATTAGAAAGGAACAACAAACATAAATTCTCATTTCACCACCTATATTGTAAAAATATCTTATTAAAATTCTCATTTCACCACCTATATTGTATAAACCACCTCTATTATTCAGTGATTGAAAATGGACAACCTTACACCGACTCAAACTGCAAAGATTTCATGTATTTGTAAATAGTAAGACAACGAGAGAACCAAATGGAGATGGAGAAAACTATGAGAGGCTTTCGTAGAGGGCCCCGACATGGAGGTATCGGATTGATGATACGTCTTTAGGTGCCACGGAGTCCGAGAAATCAACCATCAAAAATATAGCATGTTTTGGCCTCAGGGATCTTAAGGGACTACACCCAGATGAGGTAGCCTGAAAGCACGGGTAGAGGAAACCACCAATGTTCAATGATTTTTCCACAGGATGTAACTATCTAGACTATGAACTTAGTTTTGTTGGGAGACCACCAATATTCCAACTGCTTCATTTGAAAGAATGAATATCTTCAATCAACCAGAGAATGAAGAGCCTATTTTTTTGACATTACAAAAGGTTGTTTGTGCTCAAAAAGATGCCAAGGCCATATAAATTTTTAGTCTTCAACTTTAGATGACAATGAACATCGTGAAGAAAACAATTAGGTGAAGATGTCACTATGATTCAAGAAGAAATGCCTCCCGAAAGTCATGAAGAGTTGATTTGATTACCCAAAAACATCTAGAAGAACTTAAAGAGAAGATACCAATAGAAGAAAAGGAAAAATGGGAAGTATGGAAGGATCACAACTTAACCGGAATGGAAGATCTATGTGATGTCATTTCGATAGAATCATGGATAATCTTAAGGACAACATGCCAAGTTTCTTATTTTTATTAATCCCATCTACTTTAACTTCACAAATCAAACTAGGTAGTTCCAAAAAGCAACATACCGGTAAGAAAAACTCTGTAATGAAGTATTGATAATTGAGCCTAAAACTTGTTTAGAATTGTAATATATTTTTGATTGAGCATTCACCCATAGTTTCTTTTTTGAAGGAAGAAATTCATTTTATATGTGAGAGAAATAAAATGCTGATTTGGTCTCACATCGTGACTACTTAGGTTAGATTTTTGTAGTCGCTCAATTAAAAAGTTTGAAGCTCTTTAGTACTAACATGGAAATTTTTTAGGGCCCTACGAAAGCCTCTCATGTTTTATCCATATCCATTGGTTCTCTCGTTGTCTTATTATTTGCAAACGCGCGAAATAGTGCAAGATGAGTCGAGTGTAAGCCTCAAGACTAGACGCTATATTTTGTAAATGGTAGCTCTTGGGACCAAATCATCTGAGCCAACACGTCAGTATTTCTTGGTGAATGCTAGTGGAGCCTTCATTTTGGTTCCCTACGCCTCCTGTGCTTTGGCTACCTCGTCCCGAGTGTAGTCCCTTAAGAGCCTTTTGAGGCCCAAACATGCTATATCTTCGACGAGTGATTTCTCGACTCCATGATACCTAAAGATGTCTTGTTACATCCAAGACCTCCACATTGGGTCCCTCTACGAAATCCTCTTGTTGTTTCATCCATCTCCATTCGGTTCTCTCGTTGTCCTATTGTTTGCAAAGGAGTGAAATATTGCGAGCCGAGTCAGCCAGTAGGGCTTCCAGACACTATAGTTTGAAAACGGAAGCTCGTAGGACCGAACCAACTATGCCAACATGTCGGGGTGGCCTGGTGAATGCTAGTGGAGGATTTTTTTGGTTCCCTACGCTCCACGTGCTTTCGAACTACCTCGTTCGAGCGTAGTCTCTTAAGAGCCCTGAGACCAAAACATGTTATATCTTCAACATGTGATTTCTTGACTCGTGGCACTGGAGATGCCTCGCCGATCCAAAACCTCTATGTTGAAGCCCTCTACGAAATCCTCTCCTGGTTTTCTCCATCTCCATTTGGTTCTCTCGTTTTTCTATTGTTTGTAAAGGTGTGAAATACTGCAATCTAAGTCATTGAGGACTCCCAGACATTGTAGTTTGCAAACGGAAGCTCGTGGGACCGAACCAACTATGCCAACATGTCAGGGTGGCCTGGGGAGCACTACTAGTGGTTTTTTTTTGTTCCCTACGCTCCCCGTGCTTTTGGGCTACCTTGTCCGGACGTAGTCTCTTAAGATACCTGAGACCAAAACATGTTATATCTTAGACATGTGATTTATCAAAATTCATGGCACCTGGATATATCTTGTCAGATCTGAAACCTCCATGTTGAATCCCTCTATGAAATCCTCTCGTGGTTTTCTCCATCTCCATTCGGTTCTCTCATTGTCCTATTATTTACAAACGCGTGAAATATTGCAATATAACTCAGTGCAAATGCTAGACATTATATTTTACAAACAAAAGCTCATGGGACCGAACCAACTACGCCAACACATTGGGTGGCTAGGTGAACACTAGTGGAGGCTTTGTTTTAGTTCCCTACGCTCCCGTGCTTTCGGGCTACCTCGTCCGAGCATAGTCCCTTAAGATCCCTGAGGCCAAAACATGTTATATCTTCGACATGTGATTTCTCAAACTCCGTGGCACCTAGAGACATCTCGTCAGATCTCGAGACCTCCATGTCGGGGCCCTCTACAAAATCCTCTCGCGGTTTTCTCCATATCTATTCGGTTCTCTCGTTGTCCTATTGTTTGCAAACGCGTGAAATATTGCGCCGAGTCAACAGTAGGGGCATTAGGACGCTATAGTTTGCAAACGGAAGCTCATGGGACCGAACCAACTACGCCAACACATCGAGGTGGCTAGGTGAATACTAGTGGAGGATTTTTTTTGGTTCCCTACACTCCCCGTGCTTTTGGGGTACCTCATCCGGCGTAGTCCCCAAGATCCCTGAGGCCAAAACACGCTATATCTTTGATGGGTCATTTCTCGGACTCCATGGCACCTAGAGATGTCTCATCGATCTCGAGACCTCCATGTCGAGGCCCTTTACGAAATCCTCTCACGGTTTCTTCCATCTCCATTTGATTCTCTTGTTGCCCTATTGTTTGCAAAACGCGTGAAATATTGCAATCTAACTCAAAGGATATGCTAGACATCAGTAATTTGCAAACAAGAGCTCTTGGGACCAAACCATCTGGGAAAACACATTTAGATGTCCCGTGAACGCTAGTGGAGGATTTTTATTGTTCCTCGCTTCTACCTCGCTTTCAGCTACCTCATCCGAGCATAGTCCCTTAAGAGCCCCGAGGCCAAACATGCTATATATTCAACGGGTGATTTCTCAGAATCCGTGGCACCTAGAGACGTCTTGTCGATATGAGATCTCCATGTCGAGGCGCCTACGAAATCCTATCGTGGCTTTATCCATCTCCATTCGCCTCTCATTTTCATATTATTTGTAATACGTAAAATAGTGTAGCTTTCGAGTCAAACAGAAGGCTACTAGATGTCATGTATTTGCAAACGGTAGCTTGTGGGACCAAACCATCTAGGCCAACACGTCTGGATGGTCTGGTTAACACTAGTGGAGGATTTTTTTTTGTTCCATACACTTCCCGTGCTTTCGGGCTACCTCATCCGAGCGTAGTCTCTTAAGATCCCTAAGGCCAAAACACGTTATATCTTTGACGGGTGATTTCTTAGAATCCGTGGCACCTGGAGACATCTCGTCAGATCTGAGACCTCCATTCAGAGCCCTCTACAAAATTATATCATGGTTTTCTCTATCTCCATTTGGTTCTCTCATTGTCCTATTGTTTGTAAATGTGTGAAATAATGCAGTCTAAGTCAGTGTAGGGCTCCCAGACGCTATAGTTTACAAACGAAGCTTGTGGGACCAAACCAACTACGCCAACACATTGGGGTGGCCAGGTGAATGCTAGTGGAGGATTTTTTTGGTTCCCTATGCTACCCGTGCTGGCTACCTCGTCCGGGCGTAGTCCCTTAAGAGCCCTGAGGCCAAAACACGTTATATCTTCAACGGGTGATTTCTCGGACTCCGTGGCACCTAGAGATGTCTTGTTAGATCTGAGACCTCCACATCGGGGCCCTCTACAAAATCCTATCACGGTTTTCTCCATCTCCATTCAGTTCTCTTGCTGTCCTATTGTTTGCAAACACGCGAAATAGTGTAGTCTGAGTTAGTGTAAGGTTGTAGATGTTGTATTTTGCAAACGGTAGCTTGTGGGACCAAACCGTCTAGGCCAACACGTCTAGATGGCCTGGTGAACGCTAGTGGAGGCTTTGTTTTGGTTCCCTATGCTTCTCGTGCTTTCGGGCTACCTCATCCGGGCGTAGTCCCTTAAGAGCCCTGAGGCCAAAACATGTTATATCTTCGACGGTGATTTCTCAGACTCCGTGGCACCTAGAGATGTTTGGTCAAATCTGAAACCTCCTTGTTGAAGCCCTCTATGAAATTCTCTCCTAGTTTTATCCATCTCCATTTGGTTCTATCGTTTTCCTTTTTTTGTAAACGGGTGAAATACTACAATCTGAGTCAGTGTAGGGCTCCCAGACGCTGTAGTTTGCAAACAGAAGCTCATGGGACCAAACCAACTACGCTCACACATTGGGGTGGCCAAGTGAATGTTATTGAAGCTTTGTTTTGGGTCCCTACGCTACCCGTGCTTTCGGGCTACCTCATCCGGGCGTAGTCCCTTAAGAGCCATGAATGAATAGATTGGCTTAAGAATGAATTTGATAGGGGTATGTCTAAGAACACACGGGAGTTATCAATCACCTAGTAAATCTTTCTTGTTTAGTTATGGATGGGAGTCAGCTGGCCTACGGCTTAGTGACCTTCCATTCATTGATAATTTATGCTATGATAAACCCATGGATGCTTTCAAAAGTGCCTTCAAAAGGATAGGGGTAGTCATCAAGCCTAGATAAGGGTGTGATGTGATTTCCAAATAACTTGAAATGCCTACATATTTAAAGGTAATAACACGAATTAGACAGATTAGACAATCAAGAATCATTGAGTGTCCAATCGAATGTCATTACATCCGAGACATTCTCAAGCATTGGAGTAATGTATATGGAGAGACATTCTCAAAATATCAACAAATTAAAGGCATCAAATTGTGACGACTCTTGGGGTGCTTTAACAAGGGAGAAGACCAAGAAGCATAGAAGAATGTAGTAAGTGCATGATAAGATAGGAACCAAAGATAAAGAGACCATGAGCAAGAAGAAGCGCAAGTAAGGTAAATACACATATACACATTGATAAATTGAATGAATTATTACTCATATTAGGTAACTCTTTATATACATACATTATATAAATATTGATTTCCAAAGTTTGATGCATATTATACATTAAAAATGCTAGTACATGCACATCACCAATAAATGAAAAAATAATCCATAATGTCTTAAATATTGTCAAGTGCACATACAAAATTATCAATAATCAAGATCCAAATAGTATTTTAATGTGCATAATAAATACAAAAATGCCCAAATATGTCATATATCATCAAGTTCAAATGCCATATAGGCGTATATACAATGCCATGTACATAGGCATACAAAAACAATGTCATGTAAGACATATATTTCCTACTCATCAAAATATATCCCTCTCTTGGCCTTGCTCAAAGAAGTCCCTGCCTTAGACGAAGATGGAGATCTGTGAGATGACTTTGGATCCTTCGAGCCCATGCTTCGAGTCCTCTTCTACTGAATACTCGCTTGTAGATGAGCTTGTAAATGCAAACAATGTTTTTTTGTCAAAACTTAATTTATATATATTTTCAACATGTATTTAAGACCATGCTAGAATGAAAGTATTTACATAAATACACAAACTTACATAAAGTTTTCGATCACGTTGAATTTACATGTCACGCCGATGATTCATCTGGAGATCCCGCAATACGAACGAGGTTACAAAGACGATGAGATGGAGGAGTCCATGCCCTCGAAGTCAAAATGGAGGGGGTTGAAGTTCCCTACATACACATAAGATCATAAAATCTAACATCAAAATTAGCGAAAATAGAACTAATTACATGTATGTACATAATGACAATATTTTAACTAATTTTATCAATATATAACTATTGTTTTTACCCCGCCATGCCTGTGAATCAAATGAACAGGCTCGCTACCTATCACAGTAACTCCCGCATATACACAATGAAGGACATTATTAGCATAATTTAATAATTATGCAATGAAAGACATTACTAACATGTAATTTAACATAATATGAATTACACGAGAAATTTAACAACATTTAGGTGTTTTTGAATACCTCAGTGAATTGTTGCGCAAATGAAATTGCAGCGGCAACACCTTTATCTACTTGTCGCAAAGATGGTGGGGTATCTAGTGAAGTCAACATCTTTATCAAACATGTATATCACGTGAGTTAGATGGACATACAAGAGCATACATATATTTGACTTCAAAACTAATATATATACACACACACATGTATGTGAAAATTTTACATAATTAACATTCTAAATTACCTCTGTGAATGTATATGTATGCATGGTGCTCGCCGCCTGTGGTCGGGATGAAGATGCACCTCCCGCGTGCTATAATATCAATGCATATACATGTACAAATATAATTATTTCAAAATTTAACATATATAAGTAAATCAAGTACTCCAAACTTTTTGTAACACACATAACAAATTTACTTGCGAAGGTGACGCCGATGAATGTAATCCAAATGTCTCACTCAAAAGGACATCTGACATAGTGACATTATCGTGTGCACCCCTAGCACTAGGTGCACCAAAATCAGTACGCATGAAAGTATCGTCCTCCTCGAGCCCCAAACATATGCTACCACATGACGAGAAAAGATGTGGCCTCATGCTAGTACTCCCTGAGGGAATACTTTGTGTACCTCCGTGAGCATCTGGCTTAGAAATCTCCCTCGTATGTCAAACAAGGGTCGCAGATAGCCCCTGAAGCGTGTGGAGTGTATCAATCTCTACTGTCTCCTTCACTGCTTGAGGGACAATCTCAGGGTGAGGGGGCATTCTGTGCGGGGAATCTACCCTACTGAATAGGTGCACGTTGTGCACCTGGTCGATCCTGTGTAGATCCTTTTCCTTGGCCCTAGAAATCTCAGAAATCAAAATAATTTGGGATCTCATTGAGGATAAACTCGCAATAGAGTTTCCTCATAAAGTATAGTGGCACCTCGTTGTTATTACAAGGTGGAAAATCAAACACCATCTACCATCGGTCCCAAAAAAATTTAAATCAAATTATTATCGCACCAATGGATGGGAAACTCTATGACAACGAACAAGAAAATTAGTGCGGGGTCCGTGAATAAGGTGCATATGACGCCTTTTGAAAAAAATTTCTTTACATCCACATATGACAATTCGTTGGAATAATAAACCCTATAACCATCTCTATAAGTTGTCAATGATCAATTTGCCCTATTGCCACGTGTCAACTTGAACAAGTAATGCCTCCAATGTGTTTGCAAGAGAGACGCAGTGGGGGTTTGAGATTGTGAATCCCTCATTGTTTTGATTAAATCCTCAATTTCAATTTTGTTTTCAACTATCCGGGTTGCTAAATATTCTTGACTACCCTGGGGATACTTGAGCAATTATGGGAGTGTTGGGAGGATGACAGAATAAGCGTGAGTTTTGGTTGTGGGTTGATTCCCTCGACCTCTAACCGTAACAATAAAAATATGTATTTAATTCAAATTTTAATCTATAATTATCATATTTCAATGCAATTTTGAGAAAAGAATTGTGCTTACCTCTTCTCTCCGTGGCGCCATCGCCGATTTAGATATTCCCTGAGATCCGTAATGATCCTTTGAGCTTGAGATCCACCAATGAAAAAACGTGAGGGCACGCTTAAGCTCAAACTCGCGTTTAAGAGAGATAAAATGATAGAGGCTCGGGCCTCTTTTTTTTCTTTATAGTAGGCATAACGCGTACGCATTATAACACGTACATGTTATGCCTCGGTAAATCCCAAACCTGACACTTTAAAATGCAATCGCATTATAATAGAATGCGTGCATTTTGCTTTTTCAAGTTTTTGTCTCCGCTTTTTGGCCCCCAACTTCGTGCACTTACCCATTATGATGAAAGACTATAGAATTTTTGGCTGATTCCAAAGTTGTGAATGATCTCAGTACGCTCGCTTCTTATCAAGTCTCCACCCATTGTTAAGTTCTGCAACTTCTACAAACTCTGTGAAGCAAGAGGTCCTTCACTTGGAATTGATTATACAAAATTTGAATGAATGGAAGAACTCAAGTTTCACCTTTTCAAACTTTGCATGACCAATTTTGTACTCACTTGAAAAGGTAAGCATTAATTTGAATTGAAGGATATCCCCATGTGAAGTGAGGTTTTATGATAACATGGGGTGACGTGGGAGATAGGTCACATTATAGGAAGGCGTGAACATTATGGTTAATAAATTTTATTGACAACTTGGCACATATATTAATTAAATATAATTATTCTAGCACTACTTTATTAAGGAAATTGAGTGCACTTAACTTGAGATATACGTCAAATGATTGTGACATGTGCCTTGTTGATTTTGTGCCCTTGGATGCATGCATGAGGCTGCATGTTGAGGTATTGTGTGGCTGCAAGTAGTGTTGCTACAAGCCCTATTGTTATAAGTGTTGTTGTATAGAATAAGCTCCATAATGAATTCAATTAATTCCCAAAGAGGGAAGATTGAATTTTTCGGTGCTAACTATCTTCATCTCTTTGTGCTCACTCAGTTGGGCTCTTGATTCTTCATACAATCAGGTTCTATAAAAATGAAAGCAAAATAGGGCTTTGGTTGCATGTTGCTGCAAGTGGACATTTTAGTATTTGCACCATCTCCTTTTCATAGAGATTATGCACACCTTGTTACAAATACTCCAAATCCCAAAACAAATGATAATAAAATAAAACATGTTAGTGAGTGGTGTTGATCACCATGAAGGTTGATCACATCACTTTTATTCTTCTCTGGGGTATCCAATAAGTTGGGTAAACTAAGGCCACCAAGATCTCATTCCCCTAAAATATCGAAGATGAATAAGCAAGTTCAACTTTTGTCCTTAATTCTGATGTTCTCATTTCCATCCTACTTTGGCTTCCTCCCGAACCAAGCTGTTGGATGCTGGTATTCTTATCAGCTTATTGTTTTGTACAACCTCAATCTATGAGCATTCACCAATAGTTTGAATCTCACATGATCAATGGTGGTGAGTTTCACGGCTCCGTTGGGAAATATCTTCTCAACCTCATATGGACCTAGCCACCTTGTTTTGAGTTTTCCCATGTGGTACTTGTATTTGGATACAAATGGAAGTGCCCAATCACCTTCTTGAAATTTCCTTGTTTGTATGAACCTGTCATGCCACTTGATCCTTTGTTTTTTACCACCTTTGTATTATGAATAACCTTCCTTCTCATTTCATCCAACTCATTGAGTTGAAGAATCCTTTGCCTCTGAGATTCAAACAAATCTATGCCCAATTCTAATGCAGTTCTTAATGTCTTGTGCTCAAACTCAATAGGGAGAACAATAGTCTTATCGTACAATAGAGCTCAAAAGGTGTGAATCCATTTGTTGTTTTCCATGTGGTATTGAATGCCCAAACTTCCTCTGGAAGTCTTTATGACCAATCCCTTCTATGCAATGTAATAGTCTTTGTCAAGATGGCATCAATTTCTCTGTTTCTTACTTCAGCTTGGCCATTGGTTTGTGGATGATAATGTGTGGACTTCCTATGTGTGATTTCATATTCTGTAGCTAAATCAACAATAACTTCAGCAGTGAAGTGGGTACCTTAACTGCGACAACCTCTTCGGCACTCCATATCTTGTAAAGATACGGTCATATAGGAATTTTGCAACTTTTTCACTCTTTTGATTTGGTAATGCTTTTACTTTTGTCCATTTGGTGAGCTTGTCTGAGCATACCAGAATGTACTCTTTTTATTGAGATTTAGGATATATGGGACCAATAAAACTAATCCCCATTTGTCAAATGGTTGCAATACCACGAGGCTATAATGACATTTCATCCGATTTGGTATGTCTTCCCATTCTTCAACACTTATAAGAATCTAAAGGGATTAATGAATACCGAGCAACCTAAAGCTTCTAGTGGAGCGAGTCTCTAATACAAGGTGAGTGCCATTGATCAACTTCATTTAGAGTAATGTACATCGAGCCGTCGATGCATATTGTAGGTAAATCTCAGAGTTTGAGCACATGACCTAGGCCACCTAAAGTGGTGGTTGAGCCCAAGTGAGCCAACCGTGGGAGATATATCTATTAGTCTATATGAGATGGATCCGACGATGTTACCAAGTGTATGTGTGAGTTTAGTTCCATTTTGAAGTTATGTCTTAAATTGAGGGATTGATTTATTAGTCTATATCATATTTAGATCTAGCTAGATGTGCATACATGGAACTCACTTTTATTACAAGTCATGTGTTGATTCATTTTTCCTTTTTTAGTGGTCTTCTTCAAACCTCCTCATGTGAAAAAACAAAATAAAAATGTACACAATAACTTCGATATTAAAAATGTACATAATAATTTCTATATAAAATTGCATTTACAAAATATCATTACATTTGCATCATTTCGACATCCTCGCAACTCATATACAATCATTAGTTATGTTTGTGGAACTATTTTAGCTTAAATGTGACATGTTTGTTATGAAAATTTACGAGGCAAACTTTAAACACTTATGAATGTACTAAGAACTAATTGTGTAACAGATTGTTTACTCCTTATTCATATTGTATTATAGCTAATAACATATTAATATTGTTTGATGTGTGTTAAAATATGTAAAGCAAAAATTTGCATTAAACTCGAGTAAACAATGCAACATAAATGATGACGAATTATTTCATGTATATTGTGGATTATTTTATAAAACAAGGATGGACATTGTTAAGAATGATCATTCTTTGAGTTTGTTTCTTTTTGCCTCCATGAGCATCAAAAGAGAGGATATGGTTTTTTCACGGGCTATTATCAACTAAATATTTCACAACGGCTTACAATATAGGCGTAATGATTATTTCATTCTATTATATGCATGAATAAAAATATGTTTAAAAAAGTAAAGCTAGCTTCCTTTCATATGATCAATCTTTATTAGATTGGAAAAAATTAAGTCAGTAAGGGATGCCCAAGAATGAAATGATTCACAAATTTTTTTGGCCACATCATCTTGGTTGTAGAGATATCCCTTCATAACTCCCTATTATGGAAGGGTGGAAACAGAACTTCAATATCATATCAATCCCCTCAAGTATTTTATTCTCCACGTTGTTTTTGCCATTAAGCAATAAAACCACACCAAGAAAATCTACACCATGTGACAGCCCAAGTCCAATCTCATACCATGGAGTTTCTTCTTCATCCTCTCGCATCATCATCATTAGTAGGAATAGGAGGTGGCAGAAAATTTTGGCCAGAGAAATTATTTCAAGTGGACATCCTCGCAAATTTGGGTTTCCATAATATGATGTATTTTCAAATGTGATCATTTCCTCCTTGTGGTATACCGCGCGAGAGATTGTTGTTGGACAAATTTAAGGATTCCAAATAGCTTAGAGATCAAGCTCCAAAGGAACATTTCCGTAAAACCTATCGGTAGAAGGTCCAATGACTCTAGTTGGCTCATTTCTCCTAGACTATTAGGAATAACCCCACCGAATTTGTTCATCGATAGATTGAGAAACCTCAAGTTTTTCAATATTCCAAAATCGAAGGTATAACACCTTTTAATTGATTATTGGAAAGATCTATGCCTTTGAGTGTGGAAAGAATATATGAATAATGTAGGTTTTTGTCTTTCAAATTTACATCCAGTTCATCATGAATTTTTTTTTGAAAATCACCTAATCCATAAATAAAAGCATCTACTAACATGTAGCCATCTTCTATCGCAACACTCATTGCTTGTAAAGATACAATGTCATGTGGAATAGAACCCGATATATTGTTGGATGAAAAGTCTAAGATCTCGAAACTGCCTCAACAAATAATTTCAAAGTAATACCACCACCAAATGATTTCCTTTCATCACCAACACATGAAGAGCAGCATGCATTCCCAATTGATTTTGGAATAGGGCATGTGAATTTGTTCTACCCAATATCAAGTATAGTTAGTATTGTATTATTGATATTTGAGGGGGAAGGTTCCACTTAACAAATTATTTCTTATAACCAAGGACGATATGCTACTTAGCCCCGGGGTATGCTTCCTCTAGATTATTATGTCCTAAATTTAGGACATCAATAAACCAACTAAGAAGCACCGAGGAATCTCTCCATGCAATTTTTTGTTTTCCGTATTTAACGCCGAAAGGCTAGTTATATCGCACAAATCTTAGAGTAATGTCGTGCAATAAACAAATCATTACAGCATAATCTAAGTAGATTAGAGGCCACAAAGATGGTATGTATCCACTCAATTCATTCCCGCATAAATCTAATCCCCGACATCTTAGGAATTGACAACTTCAAAAAGGTTCCCATGCAAATGATTCCCGGATAGATTTAGTACATCTAAGGAAGCACCATCATGTCCCATAAAGTATATTCGAGGCTTAATGTTCAATCAATTATCAAGTGGTGGAAACACAGAGTCCACATTTAACCACAAGTGCACATTCCGAATGGAAAATAATCAGATTTACACAGTAGATTGGACTTGTCCCGTATCGCGCTTTTGAAGTGTTGAGTCACAAAAATTCTTAGAACTAGCAATCGCACGTGAAGTGTGCGATGAAAACACCGAAAGTAAAACAAGGGAGTACGGAGAAGGAAACTAAAAATATAACAAAGCAGAAATGTAAATGTAGGTGGTAGAACAACTACGGGAGGAATTTCTTGAACACATTAAGGAGAAAAAAATTTTGAGATGAAAAGTAACAGAGCATCCAAAGAGCTAATTACCAACGTGGATTAAGAGGGGAGAGAGGAAGGAAGGTGATGAAGATGATATTTCTCTTATGAGCATGACAGAAAGAGAGGTGTGGAGGACATTTAGGAGTAACGACCGAATGAAAATGGAGTGGACATTTGAAGGGCCGATAGTCAGGGAGCTCTTGATATAGCCATAAAGGACATTACTTGTCTTTATGTGCCTGTAATGTCAATAGCTTCCCATTGCAGAGTAAGCCCTTGAGATTTACGGATTGGAAATACCCAAGCCATTTTGAGTAGTATTTTTCTTTGGTTTCCTCTGGAATTTGGTGGAATAGGAACATGGAGGGAGTTGTTGGCATCCCAATGAGGGCCCGTGTATCGATCAAACTTGACGACGAAGAAGAGAGGCAGAGAAGGTGGAGCAGAGGAGTACTTGTAAACAATGTCGACAATAGATCCGGTAACGCCAATGACAAGACCTATATCCACCCATAAGTTAGCAGAAAGCATGGTTTACCATCCACTTTCAATTTGACGGAGATGGGGAAGGGGAAGAAAATCTTATTTTTTGTGTGATTATTAATTTCCAGTGATGATAATCAATCATCATATGATAATATGATATGCACTCTAATTTTTTCCATAAATCTAACAGAAAATAGTCTTGTGTTCTTGAAGTTCATTTCTTATGTTTTGACTATATTTTACATGTTATTTAAGGTTATTATGATTGAATATATAGCTTATTTCTCAAATTTTTGTCAATTTTTCAACAAACATGAACCCAAGTCAAATTTTCCCTCATTGAGTTTTTGTTGAATCTAAACTTTTGAACTATAAGTGCACCAATTGCTCTGAAAAACTTTGTTACTATTAATCTATATCTCCGCTACACAAAAACGGATCAAAAACTGTGAAAAGTCAATCTTTAAGCATTCCTTGGAAACAAATTATGCTATATCAACATTATTTAAAAACGGATAAGAAAACTTAAATATCAATTTCCCAAGAACCCTTGGAGACAAAACCACACAAACACATCTATACAATAAATTATTAATAATAGAAATACATACCAAAACATCTATAGAATAAATTATTAAGAATAGAAATACGTACAAAAATGCACAATAGTCCTTTTTAGTCCATAAAAGATACACTTATAATACATGGTATTCATTAACATCGAATACACTTTTTAATATGTTTTTGACTGGATTTGACTGGTGAGGGGGTGGAGTTTATGGTAATTTAGTTTACTTTTAGTGTTTCTTTTCCTTCTAATTTTTTTTTGAGTTTTTTTCAAGCATTGAAAATGCCCAAATGCCTGCAATAATGCTTGTATGCCTTCCAAAAACATCCCACAAATAGGTGTGTTGTTGTCCTGGATGTTTCTAATAGACGTCTAAGTAGTTTCGACACTACCTAAACATTTACAATGCATTTCGAACCCGTAAATCACTTCGAAAGAATTTCCTAGAACTTAGCTCCATATAGTAAAAATTAATAATGACTATGCATAGTAGTGTCACATATAATAAGAAGTGGGATAAGCAACCCAACTTGGTAACTAAGCATGTTTGTTATTATGGTTCATTTCAGATTTTCATTCTAGCAGTTGTCTAGTTGTACCATCATTGCTAAAGTAAAGGAATATAAGGAAAGGTTCTTTCAAATTATCACATAAAGAGCTTTCACATCTTTTCCATTGTCTAAGATTCAGTATATTATTTTCCATCAATATAATCTCATCAGCTTGGTAAGCATTTCCAAATTCACTTTCTGAGTTTGTTAAGATGAATTTAAAAAGATTTGACCAAGACTCCACACCTAGAGTAGAACAATAATTTGAAAATTAATTACCTGATAAAATTCCAAAAAGCTTCAGCTTTGAAGAAGCTTACTAAACAATGATGTTCAAGGGACGAAATTGAACCACCATATGAAAAAAGAGGCAGGAAAACATCCTGAAGACCAAAAGTACCAAAATGAGATAAAAAATTCTAGAAACCCATAACAGTAAACTCATCTTGTGGATTGTTTTGTAAAACAATTGGAGACTTGAGGGATAAATTAAAGTTTCTTCTATCTTTCGCCACCATCTTGGTAACAGACCATAAAGTTTTCTACAAATATTTCACTCCACAACAACTGTCAGATTCAAAGAAAAATATTTGAATTTGCATAGAACATTGCAGGTACCCGAGGTAACTTATTATTTCAACTTAGGACTCTACGAGCCTCCTAAAAACTCGCTTAGTCCTCATCCGAGTGAGAACCAAACTCACATTTGTAGAGACATTATTCAAAATAAACATACCTTTATAGCTGGCAGATTCCTAAGAGACAATATGTCCACGAGTGATATTACACACAAAACCACACACAATCTCAACCTTCAAAAAATCACACAGGCAAGGAGCAACAGCTACAGAGAGAGACAACTGAAAGAACCTATCCAAAAATCGCATTCCCTATAAACTAAAACATTGATTGAAGCCCCGGAGAAGAAATGTTTTTTTGGGTCATTTCTAATGGTCTGAGCAGGGATGAGCACAGTCACTTGTTTAAGATGAAGATGGAGGACGGGCCACTGGACATGTCCACCATTGCCGATAGGCACCCTGTTTTCCCTCCTTTGCATATGGTTTAGAGATAGAAATCAAACGAGAATACGTTACCATAGTCCTGACTTTTAATCCCTTTTGACATTCACTTCAGTGGTTCTGACATTCATTTCAGTGCCCGACATGTGTAAGGCTGATCCATATATGTGCATCGTCAACCAAATGATCATAGCCTCTCGTTTATCTGTCCTGTGTCAGACGACAGGGGGCTCTCTACCAGAGAACACGCCTTTCGGCATAAAAACCTGCCATAACACTATGTTTCGCGATGACGTAGCTATGTATTTATCTACACTTATTGTAATAAGATCTCCAAATAAAAACGTAAAATTATTTTAGAATTCATAAAATCTATAAAAAATTATTTTTCATAAAATCATTATAAAATAATCAAAATAAACTTCATAAAAGATTAAGCAATCTAAACGCAAATACTAGTAAATTTATAACCTGGCAATGACTATTCCGGTGAACTGCACCATTTGACCGGTGGGGCATGGCCTTTGAACGAACCTTCCATGACACCCAAGTGCCTTAACTTGAAGCTCACAGCAGGAGGGCAAAAAATGGCAGATGAGAGTCTAGGACTGAAGGCTCCAATAAGTGCCATGGCCGATGGATTTCGGCAGTGTCAAGATCTTTAAAAATTCGCAGCAAGGACCAAAAGTCATCTCCGATTTGTAATACCTGCAATTCATTAATGATTTGTGGCTTCGAATTATAATATTATTTTTGGTGATTTTTCATTCCAAAAGAAGCAAATTGCAATACCCACAACTATGATTACGTGTACTTATCAAAACTTCCACGGCTAGCATTACGTTCCTTATCATCAGTCTTCCACACCCTCAATTGGAGCGAGTTGCATACATGGCCACACTTATTCTCAAGCAACCTGTATATTTTATAAATTCATGCCCCACTTCATTCATTTTACACTTGGTTTCATTCCTTGGATTTTACCGCTTTCCGTTACTATTTTTCTTCTGCAAAATAAGGAAGAACCCAAGGAAAAATGGATATAAATGTCACAAATTACTCGGGTCATTAGGCCTACGTCTCATACTCCAAAGTCCTAGATTTGTTTGACAAGAGACACACTGTGAAAGCTTACATTTACAGGACATCTACCTGAAACGAATATCAAGTAGGTCAAAGCCAGAATAACTTAGAGAAGAAGACGAAGGAGGGTGGAAGTGAGGATTACCATTTACTTTAAGTGAGTTATTGTATGGATCAATTGTTTTAAAGTCATGAACTCGTGCCTTGTGAGAAAATTCCATTTCCTACATTTTCACCAGGTTTTCAACTATTTTCCCATACCTACATAATTTATATTATTTTTACAAATGTTTGAGTTGTTTTTTTTTTTTTTTTAAAATTTAAGCTAATCTCGTTGCCCCTCTGAAGAGCAATTCTATAACACTAGGTGATCATGAATTTTTAAGAAGAATAAATGTATTTTTTGTGTATTCTTTAATTTACCCACATAAAACATACTGAAAGTCTAAATATCAGAGTTATGTGGCATTTCCACGATTTTTATATATAACATTCAACACTATTTAATGTGGCATCCCTACATATTATTATTCTAATTCATAATTTATTTTAATTTATTCCAAGAACAATATAAATGTTGTAGATATTATTTAAATTATATATTTGAAAACTTAATAAAAAGTGGATATTCCATAATAGATGTTTAGAAATGGAGGTTTTCTACAAGTTTTTAGAGGTATATAAAAATTGTGGAACTTTTACAAAACATAAAAAACAGATTTTGAAATTATTATAGAGATACCACAAATATTCTACAATTCTCTTAAATTGTTGAAATTTTGTAGAATAATTGTGGTAAAAAGACCCTGTTTGTTGTAGTGTCTACCACTTGCTCAGAGAGGCCCCATTCATAAAGTTCAATATTATGGCTAGTATAACATTTTTTAAATTTGGGCTTCTCCAGAATCCAAATTCATTGTTGTGCATGGTGATGCATAAGAAGTCCCAAATTTATGAATCCTTTTAACTCAAAAAGTAATGCATTGCCCAAACTTAAACAAGGTGGCATGAAAGAGACAACTGTAATTAAATTTTGGAGAAGAAAAACAATATTTTAATTACTTTCTAGACCAACACTAATAATAAGAAAAAGACTTTTTTGACATTAATACATTTGAGTATCCTAAAGACTGTTGAACTTTAATGGAGACTCATGACATTAACAAAGAGGACACAAACTATGAAATACATGATTCACAAACTGCTTAAAGGTGTTATCCATACATGCATGCATTGAACAAACATTACTTGAATACACAAACTGGTGTAAACTCGTAGGTGTGATAACTATGGCAGGAGTTTTTATTAAATATTCTAAAACCTTTTCATAAAATTGTCCGCATGTCCCTTGTAATCCTCAAGGGAATGAACATTTCTAACCATAAATGCCTCGTGAAGAAGAAAACGATACAGATTAGCTAAAGTACATATTGACCCAGAGAGAGGGCGCTTAGTTACGAGAAATGTCGCCAGTTCCGGCATGCTTGTCATCCCAGATGAATATAATGACGTTATCCTCAGCACCCAAAGTATGTCCATTTGCTTGAATATAATTCACATAAGATGAATTTTCCGAGGCTCTTTGCAACCACGCTGCTCCCCAAAGTAAATCATCCTGCATGTTAATAAGGCAATGAAACTCGTGTCTTTGAACAAGTGAACACTATCCATATTCATACAAGGTAAAGATCGAAGCGATTACATGATATCCAAAATATGAGTAGTACAATGGGCAGACGGCCAAGGGAAAAATGCTCACTTCTGGGAAGCCCCCTCGGTAGAGAGTCAAGGCTTCACCCAAGTTAAGTCTTTATCCATTTTGAGGAACACCGACATTTTCACGGAAGCAGAAAGCAAGCTTTTAGTAGGAAGTTATCAATAAAGATAAAT